>ML273158.1:22304-35733 GCA_005239495.1 Nicotiana undulata
GGGGGGGGGGGGGGGGGGGGTTGTCTAGACACATATTGAATTTCTAACTGTTTAGTTTGTATTGCAGAAAATTTATTTGCTCATTTTTCAGAGGGTGGGGAAATTTATAAACTTGCTATTGATTCTATGAGAAAAAAGTTTAAAAAATATTTTTCCCCCTATTCCCTCTATTTAGGTGTTGCTGCTTTGTTAAATCCTACAATAAAATTAGGAGGTCCTCAATATTGGTATGAAATTGTTTATAATGATTTAGCACTTGAAGATGAGGAGTTGTCTCAACTTCCAGAACCAATAGCCTCAATTAGAATAAATGCTCAAACTATTTATAATGCTTATCAAGTTGCATTAAATCATGCTAGACCAAATGCTCCAACTCCTTCTTCTTTTGATTCTCAATCATCTAAAAGAACTGCGAGAGTAAGAGTACTTAGATCTTGGGCGGTGTTTATGGGTTCTCAAGGTTCTAGTAGTAGTGATTTTTCACAACTAAATGAGCTTGAAGTTTATTTGTTATAGGGAATTGAGGAAGTGAATCCCGACGACTCATTTAATCTTTTGGAATGGTGGAAGGACAAAGAAAAAAACTTTCCGGTTCTTTCAAGAATGGCCCGAGACATTTTAACTATTCAAGTTTCAACAGTGGCATCAGAGAGTGCTTTCAGTCAAGCAAGACTTCAACTCAGTGATTATTGAGCGTCTATGAGGGAGAGCTCAGTACTTTTCATAGATTGGATCCGTTCGGAAAGAAAAAAAATTGGACTTGTTGAATCAAACCCAGAGGTAGACGAAGCTTACGAAGAAATGCTAGTTGAACTTGCGGAGGATTCTGCTTCGCCTGGAAGTGGTGATGACCAAGCTTTTTTTCCGCCACCACCAACAGAAATTTTTTCGAACCTTGAAGGATTTATGAAGTTTGTAAGAGATACCATGTAACTTGTATGAACAAAAATTAGTATGCATTACGTAACTTGTATTTTTGGTACATCTCGATTAGTTTCTTTTTCTTCTCAATGGTGGTATTAGCACCTTGTTGTGCTCATTCTATATGGGGGAGGAAGACTAAGAAAGATATCTTCATGGGCCCACTTAGCCCGCGGACTGGGACCCTTTATCCCGGGACCATTAGTTCGTGGGTCCGGTCCCGGTCTCGGGCCGGTTCCTACAAAAAGACCACCAAGATAGGGATTGTTTGGCCTGTTTAATTTGGGACCGACCCAGTTAGCCCACTTAGGCCCGGGACCGGCCCACTTGCCACCCTTATTCTTATGTGAGTTGCGGGAGATTATATGTTTATAAACATAGAATATGCTCATTACATGTGTGTGTAGGATTGAATTTGGATGGAAGTTGGCAAGAACCGGATGTTTGATACAAAAAGAGTAGAGATGCAAGACCTGGAAGCGTGCCACAATTGGTGCATTGCATGAATGTAGGCACGAAATAGACTAGAATATGAACAAAAAAATAACGAAATATGAAGGTTGGCACTAGACCTGGCACGCGAAAGAACAAAGAAGAAAAAATAAATAACTGGAGCGTGCTAGAAGTCGCGCATTACACCAACTCTAGCACGCGACTCAGCGTGTCCTTTTCGAATTAGGAGAACGCCTCATCAACCCTAATTGATATAAATACATCATAAAACATCCTTTTGAAAAGGAGGAGACACTAATTTAGGGTTAGACAACACCCAAGAAGGCAAGAATACGCTAGGAGCAAGGAGGAAGATTTAACCACGAGTTTTTTCCCTTCTTCTTCCTACTTTTCATTGTTGGTTATGACTTTTAGTACTGTAGTTTTACATACTATTTTGAGTAACTAATTAATTATCTAGAGTTTTGATGAAACCTCTTGGAGGATAAATTTTTGTTATGTTTTAATATAATTTAACCTATGAATTTATCTGATTGTTCAACCACGTGATTATTTCAGTTGATTGAAAGACCATGATTGACTGTGCTTATATATTATATGTTGCTTGAGAAAGAATACATATTTAGGTGGTTTTTGAATAGCGTCACTCCTAACGTATGTGAGAGATCAATACAACGAGTTTAAAGGTGGGTTTAGAAATAACAAAGCCTTGACGTGGTCATAGTGAGTGGGTAGATAAAGCCAGCTATCATAGTTCGAGAGAATATGACTAGTAAATTGTTGTAGTTGCTCGAGAGAGAATTACGACAACTAAAGTGATCACGATCAGTATAGAATACATATGAGAAATATGTAGAAAACATAGCGGAAAGGATTCCGACAATTGGGGAAATCACAACTCTAGACCTCCTTAATCTTGTCTCCAACCTTTAGTATCTTAGTTTCTAATTTACTATTTTAATTTGTTAGTTAATTAGTTAGATATAAGAATTTTAATATTTATAACTTAGGAATTATTCGAGCTTGCCTTATTGGCGATATTAACAGTTATAGCGAAACCTTAGTTCTCTGAGGGATTTGACTTCGAACTTTTAGACCGGATTATATTTGCAGCGACCGCTTATCCTTTATAGGACTAATGTTGGGCGTGATCAAACATCAACATCGATCTCGTGTTAATTTCCTCATTTAGGCTAAATTCATCACTAATTTATAATACCCAATCCTCCGAGTTTTATATTTTATCATCAATTCGCCGAATTATATTTACGCATGATACGAGTAATTTAAATTAGTTCAATTTTTTTTTAAATAAAAAGGTATTTATGTTGTTTATCCCCTGTACTGTTTTCTTAATCGTGTGCATAAGTTGAAACTGAATAAATATTACTATCCATAATTTCCCTTCTTAATTTGTACTTATCTTTTGTACTCAATACTAAACCATATTCAAAAATTCAATATTGTCCATTGCAATACAGTTAGACACCAAAACTCAATCCTTGTACCCTAACTTAATTTACACCTAACAAAGATCATATATAATGAGATTAGTTTAAGTACAAATACATCATTTTAGACACCAAAACTCAATCCTTGTACCTAACTTAATTTACACCTAACAAAGATCATATATAATGAGACTAGTTTTAAGTACAAATACATCATTTTCCTTCTTTTTCCAAGTGAATTTACCCTACAATAACATTGAGCCAACTTCCAATTGCATAATTTGTCCAGAATAATTCTTATTGGTATTAAATTTCTTATACCTTGTGAAACCCTTCAAATATATAATCTAAGGTAAAATAATTACCAGAAGAAAAGAAAACCAGATGAGAAATTCGAGTATTACCTATAAGAGTCGGTGCGTACTTAAAATTTCTCATGGTTTGGTTCCAACCTCTATCTTCTTTTTCTTTTCCTTTGTTTCCTCCTCTATGTTTTTTTCCCTTTCTTTCTTAGTGTTTAGCTTCTGTTGTTTAGCATCAGCTTTGCTGCGTCCCTTTTTCCCTTTTCTTGTTTCTCTTTTTCCAGTGGGCTTTAGCCCATTCTCCTATTATTATCTTCTTCTTTTTTAAACTTTATTTAAAGACTTATATGTCCTTATTAATGTATAGGGCATTACATACAAAAATAAAAAAAACTGAAATAAATTAAGAAAAAGAGAAGAAAATGAAAAAAGAGAACAAGTAGACCAAGAGGTAAAGTAAAAATGGCTTGTTAGCGAGGGAACTTAGTATCGATCTAGGGGGTAGACTATGGAAAGGTAACAACTTGACCATGGCACCTATGACTAGTTCGTGACTGTGGGTGCCACTCCTTATGATAAGTTTGTTTCAGTGTGAAATACCTGCACATTTATAAAACGGAGAAGGGTCAAATATGTCCCTGTACAATCAAAAATAGTTTAAATATATCCTTCGTTATACTATCCGGTCATATCAGACCCTACTGTTATACTATAAAACAAATATACCCTTATTTTTAACGGAGTGCCACGTGGCTGCACTAGATTAAATTGACCCATTCATTGTTTTTGCCCGATTTATTTACAAAAAATACTACTCGACCCAAAGTCCACCCCAATAACTTATCTCTCTCCTATTTTCCAGAATCCCAAATATATTAAAATCATCCACCTCCATTTTAGCAATTTGAGCAATACTCGTTCAATTCTCTTTCTCTCAAATATGCTAGTGTTACTATTCTTAGTAGCATTCACACTCTGTTCAACGACGTCATTCGCTCATTCCCTCTATAACTGGTCTCCATCTTCCACCACCACAGACTAGTGACCAGCACGAGCCACCTACTACGCCACCGCGGACCCACGTGATGTTGTGGACGGCGCGTGCGGGTACGGGGACTTGGAAAGAAACGGCTACGGCAAATCCACAACTGGTCTTAGCACTGTGTTGTTTGACAGGGGTCAGATCTGTTGTGCATGCTTTCAGGTCAGGTGCGTGGAGGACCTGCGGTGGTGCATTCCCGGTACATCAATTATTGTGACGGCGACGAATTTTTGTGCTCCCTATTATGGGTTTGAATCAGATGGTGGAGGCCATTGTAAAAGAGAAAGAATACTATTAGTGCGCTTTGATGTCATTGCCCTTTAAAAAAAAGGAAAAGTAAAAGAGATGAAATGTCTAATGTTGGTGAGTCAATTTGTAAAAGTATAAAGAAATATTTCCTTGGAATAATCTTCGGAATGATAATTTAATCTGGTTCGGCCACGTGGCACTCCGTTAAAAAACAAAGGTATATTTGTTTTATAGTATAACGGTAGGGTCTGATAAGACTAGATAGTATAACGAAGGATATATTTAAACTATTTTTGATAATACAAAGACATATTTGACCTTCTCCGTTTATAAAATTATACCTGAGTGACGGGGTGGCGTACCAGCTTTTCTTCCCTACGTAGATCTGCCCCTGAATACAATAAATAGAGTGTTACAATTTAAAAACAAAAGGTCGATTGAACTGAATTGTGACTGCAATGTTCTAACTTCTGTGTTCATATAGTGCAATTAATTTTGTTATTTAGCATTTCGATTAAAAAAGGTTTGATCTTTGGTTTTGCTTCGAGGATGGTTGCTTTCATTTGAGAAGCCTATGTACTTTTTAATGGAAAGAGAAGTCCACAGTCCACGTGGAAGAAGGCAAGGTTGGAGATGCCTTTTTAATTGGTATTTTATAAAAATTTATATATCAATGGTAAATTGTATATGCTAATGTAATAAACTAATAATTTCTTTAACAGGAGTAAATAAGTTTATAATGTGGTATAGAACCGTAATATAGGTTCTGACGGCCCGATTGAGAATCCAATTTCACTCTCATAGGCCCAAGTGTTTCTGGCAAGCCCAACTAGCAATTGATTTCGGGGCCCCAATTTCTTGTTGACACTAACAGATCAGAGAGTCTTCTTCTTTCTTAGTGGCCGGAAGCTTAGCTTCTGTCCTCGTCGACGTCGTCTTCTTCACTTCAGGTTTCATACTCGCCGTTTGGTGAAAGTAGTACAGTAACAAATTCATAAAGAGTTAGTCGCCGGTCGATCTTAAAAATGGAGAACAACGACGTATTAGGATCATCAACTGCACCATTGACGTGGCATGATTTCCTTCAGCGCATGCGTGATCCATCCGCCGCCGATTTCGTCAAAGGCATCAAAAGGTACTATCAGTCCTCCTCTTATAAAGGCCTTTTTGTGTTTGCACCTGGAAAAATACTCTTACCAATGAGAAGAAATTAGCAAGGAATAAAGTAGACAGATATTAGGATATAAACCATATTTATAGTCAAATTCATAATTTGTGCGCCAAAAGCAACTTAGGAAACATTAGAAAGATCAAATTAGGCGCTTAGTTTGGATAAAAGAATGAATGATTTAAGTTTTAATTGGATGATTTTGATAGCCCAAGTCAACTTAGGATAGTTAACTAGGGGGGAAAAAAGCAATAGTAGTTACTTATGCTCTTATATTTAATTTGTTCACTGCAATAATTAAGTTTGATAGTAACTTACTATGTTTACTTGAAGTATATGTTAGAAGATAGATCTTAATGACTATAATTGTCATCTTAGCATAATACCTCCTCATACTCTTCGTGATTATAAAACACTTAGGTGTATTTATTCATGGGCTTTGGGTTTTCTACTAAAAACCTAAAACCCTAAAATTTATGACTGCAAATTGGATATGTGCATATCTGATAAGTTCAAATTCACATAAGCAGCAATGTATGACATTTTAAATCAACTAGGACCTAGAAGAGATGTAGGTATATGTATGTCCATTCGAGGAAAAAGGTTATTACTAATTGGAAGTTTTTGCAGTTTTATTGTATCATTCTTGAATAATGCTCCAGACGCAGAGAAGGACAGTGCAGCTGTGCAGGAGTTCCTCGGAAATATGGAAACAGCATTTAGAGCTCATTCACTTTGGGCTGGTTGTTCTGAAGAGGAGTTAGAGAGTGCTGGTGAAGTGAGTACACTTTATATGTTGAATAGGGCTTTAACATGAATGTTATCAGTGTTGTTTGTCATTTGCATTTCATATTCTCTCTCCTCGACCTATCAGCTTCCTTCCAACCCCACAAATCAACCCCTAACCCTACAAGCCCCTAGGGCTTTGGATCAATAGTTAGGACACAACTCGGGATGTGCGGCTAGGGTGCACGTCACAAGTTCAAACACCGGTCCTAACAAGAAGCCCGATATTTAAGTGGAACATGATAGAGTAATGAGCTTATAGTCTCCTGACTTTCAAACTTATGATATCTGCATGCTAATTTTTTAATATACTGAAGGTTCAGCCTGCTCCATGATATTGATAATTATCAAATATCAAATCTTAAAAGCATAAGTAACAGAAGGAATTTCCACATATATCCTTATCCAAAAAAAAGGTTCCACATATTTCTCAAATATTTCAAACCTTAAAAGATTAAGCAACAGAAGGAGTCAAGGAACAGAATAAATTCAGATTTCCTCATGTATTCTTCCCCATGTCTGAATTAGATTTTCTGTTGGTAATGTGACTAGAAGTACCAAGTACAATTATCATATATTCCCTTTTATCTCAGCATGCTTACATCTGTCATAAATTTGTCAGTAAAAGGCTCAGGTTATAATTGTATATATTTGCTCCAACATGTGGACTCAATATATTGTGTCTTATTCATGGATAGCACATCCTTTATGCTCGATGTTTGTGTATGTCTGTATGCTGCTTCTCGACTGATCATAAGTTTAGTTGTTTCTGAGCTGTCTATACTTTGTTTGCTCATATTCGTATTATTTTAAACAACAGGGACTTGAGAAGTATGTTATGACAAAGCTATTTACACGTACATTTGCTTCATTTCCTGAAGATGTAAAAGTTGACGAACAGCTTCATGAGAAAATAGCTTTGATTCAACAATTTGTTAGGCCTGAGAACTTGGATATCAAGCCAATATTTGAAAATGAATCATCATGGTTGGTAAGTGAACTCTGTAAAAAGTAAATTTCTGATGAATCAAAATAAGTGTTGTTTATTTTTCTTTTCCTACAATGGATGCAAGTGAAGGGATTTCTCACTTGATTCCGGAGGATGAAATATGATTTCTCACTTGATTACTGTTGTTGGGACTTGGGCCTGTCACTCATATGATGATGATGCATGGGTGAAGTAATAAAATTACCAGCTTTTATATTCCACAGCAAAATGCACATGTCTTTGCACAGTTTGTTGGTTCATTAGTCAGTACATATACATAATTTTCCCAAACAAATGTTGCGGGCTAACAGTTTTTCTAATTGAAATGTTCTTGTGGTTTATTTTTATATTCTTGTAAAGCCATCTGTTACATCTTTTGCGAGGTGTACTTGATCATTCCTCAACTGTAGTGAGTTTCTTTATACAGCTCTCTCGTGAATATATGTACATGTATACACACACACATTATACACATACACACACGTACACACATTATAAATATGCGTGTGCGTGTGTGCATCTTAGTGGGTGTATGGGTTGCTGGTGGAGGAAACAGATTTATTCTCGCAACCAGTTGTTGAAACTTTGGAAGAGTACATGTCTGTGGAAGATTATTACTACATTAGACAGGTGATGGGCTAAGACAAAGCCACGTGTAAGTTATTCTTTAGGGAAAGGATAAAGTCATTTAAGTGTATCTACGCAAAGAGAGTACCTTTTGCTGATTTAGCCTGCTGAACGGGTTTAGTTTTCAAATAAAATAGTCTTTTGCTCAGCTATCAGTATTATAATAATAACTAACAAAAAAATAGTATGTTCACAAAAATAACCAAGGTAGAGCTAACCTTCTTGTGTTTGTGCATATATTACACCTTGCCAAGTAGTGTGCTCCAGTACTATGAAAATATTCTCTGATTTTTTTTATCTGCCATAAATGAATAAATTCAGAGTATTTTCATAGTATTGGAGCACACTTTTTAAAAAAAAAATAGAAATGTCCTCTTTAGGCAGTCCCTTTGAGTTGTGATCTCGATTAGAATAAGCATTGCTCTTTCACCCCGTCAAAAATAAGCATAGATCTTTCTTGAATGTCATTGTGCAATGAGATGTCTAACTCTTTCACTACATACTACATTTTTGACAGCTAGCGCAGAAGGAGCTTCAAAAGATAAATATGTACAGGGCACCAAGGGACAAACTTGTGTGCATTCTTAATTGTTGCAAGGTTATCAATAACCTCTTGACTTCTGTTTCAGCAAACGAAAACCCTCCAGGAGCTGATGATTTTCTTCCAGTTCTCATATATGTCACCATAAAGGTAAGCTGGCTCATTTGCATTCATGTGATATATGATTCTTCAGAACTGATGGATACCTTAGGTTGTGAATTATGGTGTTTGGTATGCTCCCAGATAACCCATCCAGATGAACTTAAGCGAACTATGAAATAAATTTCAAAAGATAGTCTGCCTTTCCATCGCCAATGATCTACAAAAAACATGAGTATGTTGCAGTATTTTCTTCTGTCCTTCTGAGAAACAAAATAAGTGTTGTTTATTCTTTTCCTGCATGGAGATATTTCGGGGGAGCATTATCTTCTGTCCTACTCAGAACTGTTAAGGCTACAATTTAGCACGTGTTCAATGTTTTTGCTTAGGCATATTATCATTTCTTCCTTTTATATTCCCTTTATTTCTTCTCATTTTCGGACAAAGTTATTGCCTTCTCTATCATGATTATCAGACGGAGGATTTTCCAACTGCATATCATCTTGATATTCAATTCCTTAACTCTTGCTCATCTTCTGTGATTTCCATGTGCTATATTGTAATGATTTCCCTATAGGGCAGTTGATTTCATCATTAGAAGCCTAACGGCATCGAGCTAGGTTTGCCTGGACAATGGTCCAGCTTTGGTACATCCTTATTAAAAAAAAAAATCCAACTTTGGTACATGTATTAGGGAAGGGATTGCTGGAATGCTGGTACGACTAATTAGTTTTGAATTCTTTTGCCCAAGCTGACTAACATGGGAGATTTTAATTCTCTCTAATGAATCAACAGTAGAAACTTTCTTATTTGCTTATGTTGGAATTCATGAACACAAATGCATCCGAAAGGGAGGCATCCAGATTAGTGGCGAAAGAATCCATTATTGCACCTTTCTCTTCCTATCATCGTCACCCGCCTTTCATCCCCCAAATAGCTTATATGTTATTTTTGACTTGGCTAACATTATAATTCTCCCGCAGAAATTTGAAGGAAAAAAAAAAAAGTGAACTTTAATCTCAATAAGATTCTCGAAAAAATCCTTGAATTGATGAAACATGAGTGGGATATTCCCAGATCCTCGCGCACACCGTCCTTCCAAATCCCCGCAGTATAATCTGATCCACAGTCTCCATTTGTTTTTACATTCACAATCTCTTCTATTATCATCTGATGCTATTTTTCTTTTATCCCATCTCTGTACCCATGATTACTAGTGTTGTAAATGAGGTTTTAGTTCCTTGTCTATTTAATACTGAAGAATGATCGGAATTCTTTCTGTTCCCCTTATTCTAATTGACTAATTACAATTCCTTTTTTTCCCTTGTACTCAGTTTTTAAATTAGCTTTTATTTTTTGTCACAATCAGGCTAACCCCCCTCAACTGCACTCAAATCTTTTGTACATACAAAGGTTTAGGCGGCAAACTCGCTTGNTGATATTCTGGAGCACAATGAAATATATTTCAAAAAGCATGTGATTGATTCTAACAATTTTCTGGTCATTATATGATGGTCAAACCAGGGAAAATCTGGAAATTTGTTATTGTCCTTAGAAGAGGTTTTAACCCCAAACATTACAACTCTATGAAAGGATACAACTTAAAGCAAACATTCTGAATTGCTCTACGTAAGCTCCAGTTGATTCCTAATCACAGGTGAATACTTTCGAATCTTTGATTACATATGCTCACTCTATCTCTTGCCATATATTGATCGGAGAAAAATAGAAGAAGGAAAAAGAAAAAAGAAAGAATGCCTCAACCTTCTATGGGAATGGATGCTTAAATATTGACTAGCACCCTGCTTTCTTATCTAGTCATCGATTTAACAATAAAATTATAGAGAAAAGAGAACAACCTAGGATTCTCATAGCTTAGGTGAGGACAGTATCATGTTTTTCTGATAATGCTTTATTTCAAATCGCAAAGACCTGTATGGAAGTGATACATCGTACCCCAAATCCTAACAGGCCGTGATGGCGCCTATCGTGGAACTAGGCTAGCCAACCATCACATTACTACGCTTTTGTTCAATTATAGAGTTCACAATTTAATAATAAGCATGCAACCAATAGCATCACATAATATAATTAAGTNGAAATGTCCTCTTTAGGCAGTCCCTTTGAGTTGTGATCTCGATTAGAATAAGCATTGCTCTTTCACCCCGTCAAAAATAAGCATAGATCTTTCTTGAATGTCATTGTGCAATGAGATGTCTAACTCTTTCACTACATACTACATTTTTGACAGCTAGCGCAGAAGGAGCTTCAAAAGATAAATATGTACAGGGCACCAAGGGACAAACTTGTGTGCATTCTTAATTGTTGCAAGGTTATCAATAACCTCTTGACTTCTGTTTCAGCAAACGAAAACCCTCCAGGAGCTGATGATTTTCTTCCAGTTCTCATATATGTCACCATAAAGGTAAGCTGGCTCATTTGCATTCATGTGATATATGATTCTTCAGAACTGATGGATACCTTAGGTTGTGAATTATGGTGTTTGGTATGCTCCCAGATAACCCATCCAGATGAACTTAAGCGAACTATGAAATAAATTTCAAAAGATAGTCTGCCTTTCCATCGCCAATGATCTACAAAAAACATGAGTATGTTGCAGTATTTTCTTCTGTCCTTCTGAGAAACAAAATAAGTGTTGTTTATTCTTTTCCTGCATGGAGATATTTCGGGGGAGCATTATCTTCTGTCCTACTCAGAACTGTTAAGGCTACAATTTAGCACGTGTTCAATGTTTTTGCTTAGGCATATTATCATTTCTTCCTTTTATATTCCCTTTATTTCTTCTCATTTTCGGACAAAGTTATTGCCTTCTCTATCATGATTATCAGACGGAGGATTTTCCAACTGCATATCATCTTGATATTCAATTCCTTAACTCTTGCTCATCTTCTGTGATTTCCATGTGCTATATTGTAATGATTTCCCTATAGGGCAGTTGATTTCATCATTAGAAGCCTAACGGCATCGAGCTAGGTTTGCCTGGACAATGGTCCAGCTTTGGTACATCCTTATTAAAAAAAAAAATCCAACTTTGGTACATGTATTAGGGAAGGGATTGCTGGAATGCTGGTACGACTAATTAGTTTTGAATTCTTTTGCCCAAGCTGACTAACATGGGAGATTTTAATTCTCTCTAATGAATCAACAGTAGAAACTTTCTTATTTGCTTATGTTGGAATTCATGAACACAAATGCATCCGAAAGGGAGGCATCCAGATTAGTGGCGAAAGAATCCATTATTGCACCTTTCTCTTCCTATCATCGTCACCCGCCTTTCATCCCCCAAATAGCTTATATGTTATTTTTGACTTGGCTAACATTATAATTCTCCCGCAGAAATTTGAAGGAAAAAAAAAAAAGTGAACTTTAATCTCAATAAGATTCTCGAAAAAATCCTTGAATTGATGAAACATGAGTGGGATATTCCCAGATCCTCGCGCACACCGTCCTTCCAAATCCCCGCAGTATAATCTGATCCACAGTCTCCATTTGTTTTTACATTCACAATCTCTTCTATTATCATCTGATGCTATTTTTCTTTTATCCCATCTCTGTACCCATGATTACTAGTGTTGTAAATGAGGTTTTAGTTCCTTGTCTATTTAATACTGAAGAATGATCGGAATTCTTTCTGTTCCCCTTATTCTAATTGACTAATTACAATTCCTTTTTTTCCCTTGTACTCAGTTTTTAAATTAGCTTTTATTTTTTGTCACAATCAGGCTAACCCCCCTCAACTGCACTCAAATCTTTTGTACATACAAAGGTTTAGGCGGCAAACTCGCTTGGTTTCTGAAGCTGCATACTTCTTCACAAACATTCTTTCTGCAGAATCTTTCATTTTGAATATCGATGCAAAGGCTCTTTCTATGGATGACACTGAGTTTGAAACAAATATGGAATCTGCTCGAGCACTTCTTTCTGGTCTTTCAGCCGACAACAATGTACTGGGTCAAAGTGATCAGAACGTTGGACCTGTTCCTGGATCAGACACTTATGAGGCTAAACTAAGTTTTAGGTCAAATAGGCCTCAAAGCCCTGCTACACTGCCAAAATTCTCAGTTGCATCAACAGAAACAAAATCCAAGAACGAGGATCCATATGTCAAAAGTCAGTCATCAATGGAAAAGATTCCATCACTCTCGGATTTAGAAAACAGAGGGGCTGGTATGCTTATGAAGGAGGATAGTGTCAGCCAAGTGTTTCAAAGTTTCCCCTAC
Source organism: Nicotiana undulata (assembly GCA_005239495.1). Lineage (NCBI taxonomy): Eukaryota > Viridiplantae > Streptophyta > Magnoliopsida > Solanales > Solanaceae > Nicotiana > Nicotiana undulata. The sequence goes on from ML273158.1 coordinate 35,173, forward strand.
CTATATTCCCAGGCTGGTGACCTAACAGTGGGTGATGTCGAAGAACTACTAACCAATTACAAGAACCTCGTTTTCAAGTATGTTTGCCTTGCTAAAGGATCCGGCATTGGCAATCCATCACCACCATTGCCCAATAATCAAGGACAAAGTCCACTCCCTGAATCTGAAATCACCACTGAATCAAAAGCCACCTCAGCAGGAGAGCCAAATGATGAGATGCAAAAGGATGGTCCCGAGGATTCAAGTTCAGTACTTTCTCAGTCTCTTGAGAGTGATCAATCCAAGTTAAAGGAAAATGAAGTTGTTTCAGGTAGCGGTGAAGAAGGGAGCGAAGTTTTGCAAATATGATCAGTGGAAAACTAATGTAGAATCATGTTATTGTTTATGTCGTTTCTGTCTGTTTAGCAACAGAATGAGGATCCACTTGATTCTTTCTGGACAGTATAATAGAAGTCAAAAATCCCGATCTTACCAGCATTTTTTGATAACCATGTGGACAGTGACTACTTGGAATCCGCCGTTATCTGGCCCTCCGTCCCTCCCTCCATCTCCTCCCCCCCC
>ML273160.1:1157-51460 GCA_005239495.1 Nicotiana undulata
GATACTCACTGGGTACATATTTGTTTATATGTACTCATGCTGCACTTTCTTTTCTTTTCTGCACTCGGTTGTGCAGGTCTTGAGTCTGGTCCGTCTGGTCGTCCGTCTGCTGATAGATATTGATCGCGGTGTCGTTCCATACGGTGAGCTGTCTTCTTGGCGTCATCCTGAAATCACCTCTGGAGCCTTCTAGTTTCATTTTGCTCAGTCTTTTGTTCCAGAATGAGGCTTGTATATTTTGTATATATATATTTCAGTTGTTGTATCTATGTAGCCGCCCGTTGACACTGTGACACTAGTCCTGGAACACACACTTGTTGTAATTATGTTGGGTTTCGAGGTTGTACATATTTGGCCTAGCTGTGGTTCAGCTTTTATCTACGGCCTCACCTCATATCGCTGCTACATTACGCATTTTATTTGTTTTAAATTGTAAATAACTTGAATATCGAGTTCTGGGATAGTAACTCTTGGGGATTTATATGTTGGCTTGCCTAACCTCGCCGTTAGGTGCCATCACGACCTGAACCAGGTTTTGGGTCGTGACACAAGTGGTATATCATATGTATATATATACATGCGTTGGGAATGTCGAGGGTCGTTCAGCCCGAACCAACAATAAAAGTAAATTGTGCACTGCCGAGGGTCGATCGGCCTGAACTATAAGTGCATCTTTTCCATAAAATAATCATATCTATGCACTGAATTGTCGTAAAGCTTCCCCCGCTCGCGAATCATACCTGCGACTCGGGTGCTGACACATTTATACTGAATTACTATAAAGCTTCCCCCGCTCGCGAATCATACCTGCAACTCGGGTGCTGACACATTTATACTGAATTACCATAAAGCTTCCCCCGCTCGCGAATCATACCTGCGACTCGGGTGCTGACACATTTATATTGAATTACCATAAAGCTTCCCCCGCTCGCGAATCATACATGCGACTCGGGTGCTGACACATTTATACTGAATGACCATAAAGCTCCCCTCGATCGCGAATCATGCCTGCGACTCGAGTGCTGACTCTTATACATATATACATATATATATATATATATATCGAATTTATCAATAAGCTCAGTAGGGCTATACTTGCAACAAGGATTGATCGATTGGGAATTCATTTGCAACTTTCCACATTTTCTTACTATTTCAAAAGTAATCTGCAACTCAACATACAACCAAAGATACATATAAAGCACGTAGAGACATACTTGTGAGCCCTAAAGCTACCCGACATAGCATAATAGTCGCTACGTACGGACTCTCATCACTTTATACGCACGTAGCCCCCGAAACAATTACACACAACATATAGAACACCTATGGGGACAATTCCCTCTTACAAGGTTAGAAAAACCTACTTTCCGGGTCAAGAATGCGCCCGAAACTTCAAACTCGTCTCCCAAGGACTCAAAACTAGCCACAAGTTACTTAATTATATCAATAAATGCTAAATGAATCAATTCTAATGCATGGAAGTGAGTTTTCTAAAGTCTTTCCCCAAAAGTCAAAAATCGAACCCGGGCCCGCTCGGTCCAAACCCGATGTTCGGACCAAAACCCGATTACCCGTTCGCCCCGAGCCCGGATATATAAATGGTTTTGGAATCCGACCTCAATTTGAGGTCTAAATTCCCAAACTTCAATATTCTTAGGTTTTACCCAAAATTCCCAATTCCACCATGAAAACCCTAGATTCTAGGATGAAATCTTGTAAAAAGAAGTTAAGGAGTGAAGAAAATGAGTTAGAAATCACTTACCAACGTTTTGGAGAAGAAAGAGTGTTTGGGAAATCGCCTCTTATATCTTTGGGGTCTTGAAAAATGAAAAATAACTGAAAATACCACTTATTTATACCCCTCTCAGCGAAAAAGGGACCGCGGCCGCGCTAGCAAAGTCAACAAAAACTGAAGAAAACCAAGAAAAAATGACTGCAGTGACATGCTTTAGTATGTTGGCCATAACTTTCTCTATAGATGTCCAAATTACGACTTCATTAACTTTCTGGAAACTAGACATGAAGGTCTACAACTTTTGGTTTTGAATAATCTCGACATTCCTTGTAGATCAAAAGATATAAGCCTCCGAAGTCGGACCAATGGGCCAGCTCCTCCACCGCGGCCGCGAAGCCCCCCCCCCTTCCCACCGCGGCCAGCAAAAAAAGGACCACGGACCGCGGTGGTGGGTTAAGAGATTTTACCCCTCGTACCTGCAACAGATATATTTTAGTCTAAATACATCCCGGGACATACCCGGAACTCACCAGAGCCCTCGGAACTCCAAACCGAACGTTCCAAAAAGTCCCAAATCATCCCACGGACTTGCTCGAGCCTTTGGAACACCCAAAACAACGCTAAAACTCAGAATCACACCTCAAAATCCCTAGAATCAAACTTAAGAATTTTAAGTTCTTGAATTCGTTAACAACGCGCCGAACCGACCTATACTACTCGGAATGATACCAAATTTTGCAAGCAAGTCATATTCGACATTACGGACCTGCTTAAACTTCCTGAATAGCATGCCAGTCCTGATATCAAAATTTCCACTTCCGGTCGGAGTCTTTAAAAACCTTCAAATTTCTATCTTTAGCCAAATGACTTCAAAATGACTTCTGGACATCCGAATTTACTTCCGATCGCGCTCCCAACTCTAGATCACCATACGAAGTTATTCCCAGCCTCGGAATCCCAAACTGACATCAAGAACACTGAAATGCGCTTCAAGCCAAACATAGGAAATTCCTTCAAAAAATGCTGACTTCCACAATATACGATGAAACGCTCCCGAGTTATCCAAATCCAGATCTAGACATACGCCCAAGTCTAAAATCATCATACAAACCTACAGGAACCTTCAAATCCTGAGTTGGGAGAATCCTTAAGTTGGGTGGCCGGACATACACATTTTTGAAGCCTTAAGTTGGGAGAATCGACTCAGACTGGAATTTGGAGTAAACGACATCAGAATCAGCATCTGAAGGTTCCATCACGTTCGTATGATAATTTTGGACTTGTGTGTATGTAAGGATTGGGGTTTGGATAACCCGGGAGCGTTTCAGCGTATAATGTGGAAGTTAGCATCTTTGAAGGAATTTCCTAAGTTTGACATGAAGAGCATTTTAGAGATATTGACGTCTGTTTGGGATTTTCGAGTATGGGAATAGATCCATATGGTGATTGTGGAGTTGGGAGCGCGATCAGAAGTGAATTCGGATGTCCGAAGGTCATTTTGAGCCATTTGGCTAAAGATAGAAAATTGAAGGTTTTTGAAGAATCCGACCGGAAGAGGAAAATTTGATATCGGGGTCGGAATGCGATTCCGGAAGTTGGGGAAGGTCTGTAATGTCTAATACGACTTGTGCGTAAAATTTGGGGTCAATCAGATGTGATTTGACAGGTTTCGGCATCAGATGTGGAAGTTGAAATTTCTTAAGTCTTAAAGATTTGGATTTGAGCAAGATTCGTGATTTCAACGTTGTTTGATGTGATTTGAGGGCTCGAACAAGTCCGTGTTATGTTTTGGGATAGGTTGGTGTGATTGGACAGGGTCCCGAGGGCCTCGGGTGGATTCCGGGTGGTTAACGGATCAAAGTTGAAGTTGGGAAAAGGGCTGAAATTGCTGTCATCTGGTTTGGCCGCAGGTGCGGAGCTGAAGGAGCGGCCTTGGTGCCGCAGGTGCAAAGTTTGGCTGGAGTCGAGGAAGCCGCAGGTGCGGGAGATTGAGCGCACCTGCGGAAGCGCAGGTGCGAGCAGAAGACCGCAGGTGCAGAAAACGACTTGGCAGATTGTTTTAAAAACCGAGAATGGTTGGTCATTTCTTCATTTCTTCTTTGGTTTGGGCGATTTTTGAGGAGCTTCAAAAGAAGAGTTTCGTCAATCACAAGGTAAGTAACTCCTTCATGTTTCTAAGTTAAATAAAAGATTATTACATGGATTGAACATCAATTTTGGGAAACTATGGGGTTTTGGAGAAAACCTAGAAATTTGGTAAAAGTGTATTTTAGCCACGAGTTGAGCATGAATATTTGAGTAAATTGTATAATTGGACTAGTAAAGTTATGGGTACAGTATATCTTCGAGAACTTTTGGAATCCGGGCACGTGGGCCCAAGGGCATTTTGGTCAATTCACTAAGCGGAGTTGGGAATTTGTATAATTTGAATTGTTAACAAGTATTTGAGTATATTCTCATTAGTTTGTCGTTATTTGGCTAGTTCCGGAGCATTTTGCAACAATTCGAGTCGTCGGAAGGGCTTGGAGGCCGTTTATGAAATTTCGGAGCGAGGTAAGTCTCCTTTCTAACTTTGTGAGGGGGAGCTGTCCTCCTAGGTGAACTAAATAAATATATGCAATTATCTGCGGGGCTACGTACGCACGAGGTGACGGGAGTCCATGCGTATCTACTGTTATGCTATGTTCGGGTAGTCTAGGACCCACTAGCATGCCTTACGTGTTGGACATGTGATCCTGTCATAATAATAGGTTGATAATGCTATTGAATTGATAATTTATTTTCCTAAAAAGGCTGGAGTGTACTTTTCTTAATTATTTGGAAAAAAAGGATTGATTTCCCCGTGGATTATTATGTTCTTGACAAGGTTACTTATTGAGTACTGTTAAGATTTGACAAACGAATTTCCAGAAATATATTCTAAATATTATCATCATGTTTAATTAAAGAGAATTGTATCTCTTCTATGGGAAAATGTCTTCTTAAACAAAATATGGATTCTTTTATGTGAATACGTGTACATATGAGCACCTGAGTCGCAGGTATGATTCGCGAGCAGGCTAGCCGTATTTTATTGTGTTGACCGCGTCGCATGATCGATTCGCGTGCGGGAAAAATAATAGATGCATCTATGGTTCTGGCCGTTCGACCCTTCGGCAGTGCACAATTTATTATTGTTGGTCCGCACCGTTCGACCCTCGGCATATTTGTTGCGCATGATAAAATGCTGCATATATTTCCTGTGATTTATACATGTTTATTGGCCTAAGTATATTTTGAGTTGCCAGTTTAAAAGAAGGAGGATTTATCTGAAAAATGTGGAACACATTGATATTTATTGATGTTCTAATCTCCGATTAGTTGATTAATTGATTATGATACTCATGCTTAGCTTCTCACCTTAATTTTTCTAGACTGACCTATAGCAAGTGTCAAATTCGCCCCTCGTCACTACCTCTCTGAGGTTAGGCGGGATACTTACAGGGTAGACGTTGTTTTCGTACTCATACTACACTTTCTGTGCATTTTGTTGCACAGGTACCGTCATAGCACATTGGTTGATGTGGAGACTCATGCGTGCTGCATTATCCAGAGGCATTCCGCAGCTGACAAATTTACCCTCTATGTACTGTATTTTTATTTCTAAATTACTTGTCCAATCTGTATTTCGGACAAGCTTTGTGGTAATTGTATAAACTCTTAGAATCTGCTCATGCACTTGTGACACCGGGTTCTGGGATATATGTATTTGGGTTGTGTTTTTACATAAATGAACTGTTGCTTTTCCTACGAAATGGATTTCTATATAGATGTTATGTACAAAAATTGAAAAGTAACGATTTCGAAAGTGCTAAAACAGGAAATTTCACTTCTATTAATTAATGATTGGCTTGCCCGACAGTAGTGTCCAGCGCCATCACGACCTCATGGATTTTGGGTCATGACAATACCGCAGTGAGATTCTACTAAATCCTTCATAAGCTCATATAACACAAATCATCTAATATCTCGAATCATCTGCAAATCTCGCATTCATCATTGTAATGGTCATGCCAACTTCCACAAGCGATCTAAACTCAAATTTCAGTATATATCATCTACTTGAGAAAGAGAACTTGCTATAAAACAACATAAGGATCACATAACCCTAGGACACTCTGCAGGAGATAACCCCGCCTGCTTAGCGCCAAACTGATATTTCTCTATACCCTTCCGACAATCATAGCTAGTACGCAATTACTTTACCCTCCTGCATAAAAGCACAACTAATGCCTACCTCGAGGCATCACAATATGCGGTATAAGAATCGGAAGCTGATGGTAGAACTAACACTGAAGTTGTGGTTAAAGCAAATCGCGATCTTCTGAAATCTCTCTCCACACTCGTCTGACCACCTGAATACCCTCACTGGACACCACGTGCCCCAAGAATGCTACTAAACAGAGCCAAAATTCACATTTGGAGAACTTGATAAAGCTTCTCCTCCCTAAATCTCTGTAACACCATCCTGAAATGCTGAGTATGCTCCTCCTGGCTACGTGAGTACGCCAGGAGTCCATCAATGACTACCATGACGAAGTACTACAAATACGGCTGGGATACATTGTTAATCTAATATATGAATGCTACTGGGGCATTGGTCAGCCCAAAATACATCACCAGGAACTCACAACACAACAGAAAGATCTGCGTCACTCCACAAATAAACAACATGAGAGGTCTTCCAATACACTCACAACTCAAAGCCATATGCCAACCCGAGACAGAAATCAAACACTCAATAGCTCTTGCCACAATTCCACCCAATTCCTTTTGTCATAATCAAACAATTTGAACACATCTCACAATCGAAATCATAAGTTGTCGATGCACAGCTGATACCGAGCGCTCACGTGCGCATTCGAATACATGAAAGGGATTCAAGAGTTATACTTTTGGCTAAATAAATGGATTCGCACGACAATAATTCAAGAATGTGAGATTTTGCCTAAGGGTTCTTTAGCCTCTCGAAGATAAGTACATACGTCTCCGTACCGATCCTCAAGACTCTACTAAACCTGCTCATGACCGTTGAGTCCTATATAACCTAGAGCTCTATTACCAACTTGTCACGACCCCAAATCCTAACAGGTCGTGATGGCGCCTATCGAGAAACTATGCTAGCCAACCATGACATAACTACACATTTATTTTAATAAATTTACTCAATATCATTAAATACCAGCATATGAAGTATAAAAATTCCTCTAAGTCTGTAAGCAACCATAATATAAACTAATAGTCTAAAATAATCCCCCCCCCCACAGGACTTGAGTCAACCGATCACGAGCATCTAAGAATAAAACTAACTCTGCTAATGTCATAAACAATGTCTAGGAATAAAATACTAATACTAATAAAGGAAGGGAAATGGAGAAGCTGCGGACGCTGGACAACTACCTCGAAATCCCAAAGCTGACGATAACGAACTCGGATGGCTACTGCTCCGAACCAGTACCTGGATCTGCACACAGAGGTGCAGGGAGTAATGATGAGTACGCCAACTCAGTAGTAATGAAAATAAATCACAGTCTGAAGAATAAGAAACACACAGCAAATAATACACCAATCCACAAAACAGTAAAACACCGAGTCTCCATAAAGTATACGTAAGTTTGAAAACCAATTTCAGTAAAAATCCTTTGAACAAGTATATTTTCCCAAATGTTTCTCAGTAAAAACTCCCAAAATATCAGTTTGAAAGATGAAACGAATCATAATCAAAACTCAGTAAAATATCATTATAAAATCGCCCCTCGGGCCAATTCATCTCTCATAATCAATCTCTCAGCACCTCACCATCTCTCANACTCCCAAAATATCAGTTTGAAAGATGAAACGAATCATAATCAAATCTTAGTAAAATATCATTATGAAACCGCCCCTCGGGCCAATTCATCTCTCACAATCAATCTCTCAGCACCTCACCATCTCTTAGTAACAGTCACTCAACATCACTGTCACTCATGCCTCCCAATCACTCATCACTCGCGCTCAGTAGGTACCTGCGCTCACTAGGGGTGTGTACAGGCTCTGGAGGGGCTCCTTCAGTCCAAACACTATACATAAGCCAAATCATGGCATCAATCACTCTCAGAAACTCGGCGTCTCTCATATCATAACATCCTCACAATATAGGCTCTCGGCCTCACTCAGTCAGACACTCTCAATATGCCACTCGGTCCATAAATATACCGGGTTCTCGACCCAAAAATAGTATTTCAATTTTAAGAATTAATATCAACATACTCTGAGTGTCAAAACAATTATCAAGAAGGACTGAGTGAAAAATCTTAACATATCAAGTGAGGAATAACAGTAAAATAGCCCCCAAGGGGTTAAACAGATCGATACTAGGCCCCAAACATGGCTTACAACCCAAATATATCAAAATTTTATCAATACTATTAAGCATAGGCTTTAAAAGCGATTTCGCAACTCAATAGTCGCCTAAAAAGGAATATATTTCCAAATTCCCACTTTGTGCACTCCAAAACTGTGAAAGGATGCAAAGTCTGGGGTTTCATACCCTCAGGACAGGATTTAAAAATATTACTTACCTCGAAATAGCCCGAAAAAGCTACTCTGCAACATGCTTGCCTCTCGAATCAACTTCCGAGTGCTCCAAATCTACAAAGTTTAGATTTTTATCATCAAATTATGCTAAATGAATGAATTCCAATTGAAAAATATCGATTTTAAGCACAAAACCCGAAATCAGTCAAAACCTGACCCCCCGGGACGGCGTCCCGAAAGTCGACAAACTTTATACCATAATGTTCTTCATTATCTCACGAGTCCATACATATAAAGAACTCGAAAATCGGAGTTCGTTTGACCCCTCAAATCATCCCTAGAAGGTCTCATAATCTCAAACCCTAACTCCACCTTTTTCTACTGTTTTTTATTAATTAAACACTGATATAAATGGGTTTAATGGTCGTGGAGGGTTTATTTAAATATTGTTCACGTGTTTTACTGTTCACCCGAGTTACTGTTCATCCGAGTTACTGTTCATGCTTCTGTGAAAAAATGCAGCAGCTTTTCTTCTAGTCTAAATAGATCCGTCAACCTTTCGAAATCCACCCGAGGCCCTCAGAAATCTCAACAAATATACCAACACGTACCATAACATCATTCAAACTTAGACGAGCCTTGGAAACACCAAAACCAACATCAAAACACAAAAATCACATCAAATTCAAGCCTATGAACTTTGAAATTCCTAAATTCCACAGACGACGCCGAATTATCCAAAACAACTCCGATTGACCTGAAATTTTGCAGACATATCCAAAATGACATTACAAACCTGTTCCAACTGTCGGAATTCCATTCCGACCCGGATAGCCTATTTTCCACTGCCGAACGGAAATCGCCAAAAACTAACTTTCACCAATTCAAGCCTGATTCTACACCGGACATCACAAAAATATCCGGACACACTCCTAATGACCAAATCTCCTAAAGAAGTTATCCGAGCCATAAAATCCGCATTCCGATGTTGTTTACCAATAAGTCAACTCTCGGTTGACTTTTCTAACTCCAAAGCTACTTATAGAGACTAAGTGTCTTAATTTCTTCTATAATCATTCCAAGCCCGAGCTAACCAACTATAATACATCACGGACAGTATAACCAACCTATGACAAGGCATTAACAGTAAATATAATGCAAATTCTACGTAACGACCGACCGGGTCGTTACATTCTCCCCCTCTTAAACAAACATTCGTCCTCGAATGGGTCTAGAAACATACCTGAAGTCTCAAACAAGTGAGGATATCTACTCCGCATCTTCCTCTCGGTCTCCCCAGTAGCCTCCTCCACTGGCTGACCTCTCCACTATCAATAGGGACTAGCTCAAAAGCATGTCTAGCCAACTCGAAAAACCGCATCTCGTACTGAGTAACTGACAACTCTCCCTGGCGCAGCTGCTCAAACTGTCTGCGATGTTCCTCTCTGTGGGACTGAGGAATATACTTCTCCAAAAAGATCGTGGAGAACTGATGCCATGTGAGAGGTGTTGAACCAACTGGCCTACGCCTCTGAAATGCCTCCCACCAAGTGAAAGCAGCACCAACAAACTAATAAGTAGCAAATGAAACTCCAATGGTCTCCAAAATACCCGCAATACGGAGCATCCTCTAACATTTATCTAGAAAACTTGGGCATCCTCGCCTTCTGTACCACTGAAAGTCGGAGGCTGAAGTCTACTGAACCTCTCCAGCCTACGCTACTCATCCTCGGGCATAACTGGGACCACATAGTCCTGAGCTTGGGAAACTGGCTATAGCAACTCGTGCCTACGCACACATGATAGTGTTGAAGTACTTCAAAATTTTCTGGGGTATTACATTCTCCCCCGCTTAGGATCATTCAACCTCAACCACATAACATAACTTATCTCTTCTTTTGCACGTCTTAATATCCCAAATTTTTCTAACTCCCAAATTTTTCAGAAATTTCGGCAGAGTCTCCCATGTAATTTGGACTATCCACCTACCAGAGTAACACCAAAACAACTCCTAAAAATACATCCACAATGTATATATCAATAACACCAATCTCAACATTACAAGCCTTGCATTATCACAATGATATCAGAATATGAAGCACATTTTATGTATGCTCATCACCACATCTCTAGTCTTTAAAGTTGTTCATAATTAATTCTGGCATCATCAATTAATCTCATATTAACCACCACCTCATTTCAAATTTTCACAATACTGACAACAAAATGTGAGGCATGAAGATCTCATGATTACTTACTCGGATTAATGAGTCACATTTAACGCTACCCGGGCACTCATATCATAAGCTAAAACTCATGTTTACAGCACGAAAATGGCTGAATATGAACATAAAATATACAAGAATTATCAAATAAGCCTAACATATATGACTCCCTTTTAATATTATCGCACAAATTAAACTTCACGAAGGGTGAATTTAAACTCATAAATATCTTACCACAAGGACCTCGTCCTTACATAACCTCCACTGCGGCTTGCAGCCCGGTATAAATATCTCACATTGTGCCAACTGAAATTTTCAATTTCCTTTCTTTCTTCTTCTCAATAAATTTCGTAAAAATTTTCATAACACATAACAAACCCTCATACCGGTAGGGCATATAATTCATAAAAATTGGAATTAATTATTCTGAAACACCTTAAACTAACTCTAGTGAATAATAATCATTACTTTTTGACTTGTAGTCCTCAATGGTGTACAAAATAAAATTGAAGACACAGTCTCACATCTTCAAATATCCCAATAGGGATAAACATATAAGTGGGTCACAAACTTATGAAGCTCGGCCATAAACGGAGAATAATAGGAAGACTCACCTCAATATTAAGATCTGAATCCAACTAAGGGGAAATATTCTTTTTATAGCAAATCAGGATCGTACCTGTAACGACACCATTTGGTGCATCGGCCTCAGCCAAATCATTGCGATTATATCAACGGATCGGGTCTCCACCTCTTAGGCGCCCACTACCCGCCTATCCTCCACCTCTAGTTGACTGAGCACGTGGAGTATTAACTGGAGTAAAGCTTGTAGCTTGAGTGTTCTGATGAAATATACCCCTTCCAAGTTAGGGACAATCTCTCATGATATGCCTAGTATCACCACACTCATAACAACCGCTCTGAGGTCGCGGCTGCTCGTACTGAGTCTGTGCCGGATAAATGGAATAACCACTGTAAGAATCTCGTGTCGGTTGTGCACTATAAACTGGAGCACCTCGAGTAATATGATGTGCAAACTGGGTTGACCAATTGCTCGAGCCTCCGGTATAATGGGTCCTAGCTGAAGAGTAAAATCCACTAAACCCTCCAAATCTTTGAGACCTTTTGGCCTCATTAGACTCCCTTTTTTTTGCGATCTCCGCTACTTGTTGAAATGGAGTATCAGTTTGCAATTCTCGATTCATGCATATTTTCATATCATAATCGAGTCCCTCAATGAATCTGCGGACCCGCTCCTTGGCGGTAGGAACCAAAAATAGGTGCACGACGAGCTAACTCATAGATACGACATACTTCATATACCATGCCATCTTATGATAAATATGAGAACTTCATAATCCATTTCGAGCCACAAGCAACTACGTACTCAACTAGCCAAGAACTTTCAATTTGTTCCCATCTACAAGAAAATCACTATACATCGCATGCTCCTCATGCCAATCCGACCTACTACTAAGTTGTCGTATTTATCCAAGTTCCTTCTAACTTACCTTCGAATTTATACTTCTCGTTGCCATAATACCGCAATTCTCAACCTAGACTCACCACACGAGATTTTAGCACAAACCACACCGCCCTAAGGCTCATAAGTCGCTGAATGTTCTCTTAAGCACCCCAAAGAGTACCACAAGTCAAACACTTACTCCAAGAAAACAGTATATGAATTTAAGCTATTCTTCCGCTTTCCTGATGCCCAAATGTAGAATCCCTAAGGATGTAGAAATGCCCCAAGTCTTGACACCCTCCAATGTGAATCTCAATGTCTAGTTGAATACACATCCTGAAGATCCCCAATTTCTACACGTAAACCTTGAGTCCATTAGAGACATTTTCGAGAGTCGTTTACTCTACCCAAATCCCAGTTAAAATGACCAAGCGGATCGAACGACCTGTGCCTCCAGTTAGTACACCAACACCCAAGGATGCAATACACACTTATAAGCAACCAAGTTAATTACTACCCCACACACACTACACCCTTTACAAATACAACTCAATCATTCAATAAAACACATTTACTCATAAAGTATATTACAACATGTATTCAAAGATTTCCATTACTCGAGTTATTCTCAAACTCCATCTCTGCAGGTCATAACTGATTCAACAGTATGCCTCGAACTAAAACCAATGCAATGCATAATCCTACAACCAACTTATCATTAGCAGACTCCCCACTTGGCTCAAATCCAAAGATCAAGACAAACAATAACTCACAATGCCCGTGCACTATCACTAGCACAATAGCGCAGTGAGATTCTACTAAATACTTCATAAGCTCATATAACACAAATCATCTAATATCTCGAATCATCTGCAAATCTCGCATTCAACATTGTAATGGTCATGCCAACTTCCACAAGCGATCTAAACTCAAATTGCAGTATATATCATCTACTTGAAAAAGAAAACTTGCTATAAAATAACATAAGGATCACATAACCCCAGGACACTCCGCAGGAGATAACCCCGCCTGCTTAGCGTCAAACTGATATTTCTCTATACCCTTCCGACAATCATAGCTATTACGTAATCACGTTACCCTCCTGCATCAAAACACAACTAATGCCTACCTTCGATGCATCACAATTCGCGGTATAAGAATCGGAAGCTGATGGTAGAACTAACACTGGAGTTGTGGTTAAAGCAATTGCGAGCTTCTGAAATCTCTCTCCACACTCGTCTCACCACCTGAATACCCTCACTGGACACCACGTGCCCCAAGAATGCTACTAAACTGAGCCAAAATTCACATTTGGAGAACTTGCATAAAGCTTCTCCTCCCTAAATCTTTGTAACCCATCCTCAAATTATGCACAGCTGATACAGAGCGCTCACGTGCGCATTCGAATACATGAAAGGGATTCAAGAGTTATGCTTTTGGCTAAATAAATGGATTCGCACGACATGAATTCAAGAATGTGAGATTTTTCCTAAGGGTTCTGCAGCCTCTCGAAGATAATTACAGACGTCTCCGTACCGATCCGTAAGACTCTACTAAACCTGCTCATGACCGTTGAGTCCTATATAACCTAGAGCTCTAATACCAACTTGTCACGACCCCAAATCCTAACAGCTCGTGATGGAGCCTATCATGGAACTAGGCTAGCCAACCATCACATAACTACACATTTATTTTAATAAATTTACTCAATATCATTAAATACCAGCATATGAAGTATAAAAATTCATTAAATACCAGCATATGAAGTATAAAAATTCCTTTAAGTCTGTAAGCAACCATAATAAAAACTAAAAGTCTAAACAAATCCCCCCCATGACTGGAGTCAACTTATCACGAGCATCAAAGAATTAAAATATTTCTGCTAATGTCATAAACGATATCTAGGAATAAAATACTAATACTAATAAAGGAAGGGAAATAGAGAAGCTGCAGACGCTGGACAGCTACCTCGAAATCCCAAAACTGACGATAACGAACTCGGATGGCTACTGCTCCGAACCAGTACCTGGATCTGCTCACAAAGGTGCAGGGAGTAATGATGAGTACTCCAACTCAGTAGTAATGAAAATAAATCAAAGTATCAAGAATAAGAAACACACGTCAACAAATACAACAATCCACAAAACAGTAAAACACCGAGTCTCCATAAAGTTTACATTTAATACATAAGTTTGAAAACCAATTTCAGTAAAAATCCGTTGAACAAGTATATTTTCCCAAATGTTTCTCAGTAAAAACTCCCAAAATATCAGTTTGAAAGATGAAACGAATCATAATCAAATCTTAGAAAAATATCATTATAAAACTGCCCCTCGGGCCAATTCATCTCTCATAATCAATCTCTCAGCACCTCATCATCTCTCAGTAACAGTCACTAAGCACCTCACAGTCACTCAGCATCAGCCCCTCGGGCAACCTCACTGTCACTCATGCCTCCCAATCACTCATCACTCGGCACTCGACACTCGCACTCAGTAAATACCTGCGCTCACTGGGGGTGTGTACAGACTCCGGAGGGTCTCCTTTATCCCAAGCTCTATAAATAAGCCAAATCATGGCATCAAGCACTCTCAGGCACTCGGCCTCTCTCATATCATAACATCCTCACTATATAGGCTCTCGGCCTCACTCAGTCAGACACTCTTAATATGCCACTCGGGCCATAAATATACCGGGTTCTCGACCCAAAAATAGTATTTCATTTTCAAGAAATAATATCAGCATACTTTGAGTGTCAAAACAATTATCAAGAAGCACCGAGTGAAAAATCATAACATATCCAGTGAGGAATATCAGTAAAATAGCCCCCAAGGGGTTAAACAGATCGGCACTAGGCCCCAAACATGGCTTACAGCCCAAATATATCAAAAATATATCAATACTATTAAGCATAAGCTTTAAAAGCGATTTTGCAACTCAATAGTCGCCTAAAAGGAATATATTTCAAAATTCCCAATTTGTGCACTCCAAAACCGTGAAAGGATGCAAAGTCCGTGTTATCATACCCTCAGGACAGGATTTAAAGACATTACTTACCTCGAACTAGCCCGAAAAGCTACTCTGCAACACGCTTGCCTCTCAAATCAACTTCTGAGTACTCCAAATCTACCAAGTTCAGATTTTTATCATCAAATTATGTTAAAGGAATGAATTCCAATTGAAAAATATCGATTTTAAGCACAAAACCCGAAATCACTCAAAACCTGACCCCAGACCCGCATCCCGAAACTCAACAAACATTATACCAAAATGTTCTTCATCATCTCACGAGTCTGTACATATAAAGAACTCGAAAATCGGAGTTCGTTTGACCCCTCAAATCATCCCTAGAAGGTCTCATAATCTCAAGCCCTAACTCCACCATTTTCTACTGATTTTCCTGAATTAAACACTGATATTTTGTTCCTTAATCACAAATAATTGAGTTTTAGGGTCCAAAATCCTTACCTCAATGAACAACAATGATTTCCTCTCTTTCAAATCACCTCAAAGCTCTTTTCCCGTTCAAAAATGGTGTAAAAGGGTTTAATGGTCGCGGAGGGTTTATTTAAATATTGTTCACGCGTTTTATTGTTTACCCGAGTTACTGTTCACCCGAGTTACTGTTCACCCGAGTTATTATTCACCCGAGTTACTGTTCATGCTGCTTTGAATAAATACAATAGCTTTTTCTTCTAGTCTAAATTGATCCGTTGACCTTTCGAAATTCACCCGAGGCCCTCAAAAATCTCAACAAATATACCAACACGTCCCATAACATTATTGGAACTTAGTCGAGCCTTCGAAACACCAAAAACAACATCAAAACACCAAAATTACATCAAATTCAAGCCTATGAACTTTGAAATTCCTCAATTCCACCAACGACGCCGAAACTATCAGAAACAACTCCGATTGACCTAAAATTTTGCAGACATATCCAAAATGACATTACGAACCTGTTCAAACTGTCAGAATTCCATTCCGATCCCGATAGCCTATTTTCCACTGTCGACCGGAAATCGCCAAAAACTAACTTTCGCCAATTCAAGCCTAATTCTACACCGGACATCACAAAAATATTACGGATACACTCCTAAGTCCCAAATCACCTAACAAAACTATCCGAGGCATAAAATCCGCATTCCGAGGTCGTTTACCAATAAGTCAACTCTCTATTGACTTTTCTAATTCTAAAGCTACTTTAAGAGACTAAGTGTCTTAATTTCTTCTATAATCATTCCAAGCCCGAGCTAACCAAATCAATACATCATGGACAATATAACCAACCTATGACAAGGCATTAACAATAAATATGTAAAGACCCGTAAAATTTCATGTCTAAAATAATGCCCAAATAGGTCCTCGTGTTGTATAACTGTGAAAATTCTTCACATGGACTTATTCTGAGTTAAAAGTACCCCGGGGATTTGAAAGATAAAAGTTTCCAGAAATTGTGTTGTTATGCGATCGCATAACGTGTATGCGGACCACATAATGGTCTTATACCTGGGCAGACTTCAGCCCAAATTAAGGATAACTATGCGGTCCAGAATGCGATCGCATTCTGGTAATGCGGACCACATAGCTGTCGCATTCTTGCCCCATGGTTTTTGGCGAGGGAGGCTATGCGACGCACTATGCGATCGCATAACAGGTATGCGGACCGCATAGTGGTCGCATACCTAGGCAGAATGTTCGAGTTTTGGCCCATTTTGAGGGCCATTATGCGACAGGAATGCGGACCGCAGAGCAGGAATGCGATCGCATTCCTGACCGCATTCCGTGTTGGGGCTCCTAATTTCTAATTTTAAAACTTGACCCCCTGTTCAATAAAACACCCCTCCCCTTCATTTTTAACCATTTTCTGACTAAGAATAGAGAGAGAAAAAGAGAGTTCTTGAGAGAAAGGGTTTCAACATCATCCATTTGGTTTTCCACAATCACTCAAGCCCGGGAATTATCGAGTTATTGTCTTCTTCACTTAAAGAGGTAAGTCCCCCAAAGGAGTTCTTGAAGATAAAAGAGAAGAACATTGCATGCATGTCCATTAATTGTCGCAATCTAGTAAAAGGGAGTGGGTTAGGGTTAATGTTCACAAATAAGGGGTTAGAAATCTAAGGGGCCATATAGCATTCGATAAAATGGCTAAGCGAGTTCGAATTTGTTCATGATTACCAATTCTAAGATGAATGTGTTGCATTATGAATTAGATTGACATTGCTTGACGGTCCGGTGATTTGTGATAGAAATTAAAAAGGGGAAATTAGAAACAAGGTATGTATGGCTAACTTTAACCTTTGTAGAATCCTCTTGTTGGTGTCCGAGCATACGGTATGTGTACTTTGTTTGAGAATGTGTGAATTGATTGTTCTAATGTGTTGAGACGTAAGATTCTGTTCTCTGATTGTCCTAGTTGATTTCCATACCACCGTGCTATATGCGATTGTGAAAATGGTGATCCCTTGTGCTTACTCTATCATGTGCAAAGCTCGTTAACTGTTGAATACCTCAGTATGAAAGGACTTACTACCAAACGAAAGAAATGATAACGAATCCAATTTTTGAATGTATCTAAGTGCTAAATGATGTGTAGTAAATAATGGAAAGGAAACATGGATAACTAATTGAGCTTTATGTTGATGGCATACCGTATATGATTCACTGTTGGATAAAGATTTCTGTGGCCGTGATTTCATATGGTTATTTGGTTGTTACGAATGAATATCCTTGGTGATGAGAATCTTTGTGATTGAATTGTTGGTTGATGTTGCTATTAAATGCATTGTTGAACGTATCAAAGGGCTAAAGGTTGTGTACCGAATGATGAATGTAAATATGGACTGATTTTATTGAGTTAAATGATTGTGGCAACACCATATATGAATTACTGATTGGTAATGATCATTGTGCCTTGATTTCACATAGTTGTTGGTTGATATGAACTTATGTTCTTCATGATGAAGATCCTTGTGATTTAAATTGGTGGTGATTGTTGATTGTCCGGTGGGATCGGGTTGCACGCCGCAACACGGAGTAATAAGGGTGGACGAGGTAATAAGGGTGAGAGAAGGTGATAAGGGTGGCCGAGGTAATAAGGGTGGCCGAGGTAATAAGGATGGAATGCGATCATTATCAACATTGAAATGAAAATCTATGAAACTCTTGAATATGGTGGTGTTGAAAAAGAAAAGGGGAATCTGTGAAACTCTTGATTTCGGTTGTTTCTATTTCTGTGCATTGCTTGTTGGTTCCATTAACTATCTCTTATCTGTGTACTGCTTGATTGTACTTGGGGTAAAGTTTGTTCAAAGATACTAGTACTATTCCACAGTACTAACGTCCCTTTTGCCGGGGGCGCTACATCTTTTATATGGATGTAGGTGGTTCCATAGCAGGTAGCTCAGCCCGCCGTTAGTGGTGCCTCTTGCTCATCTCCTCAACAATTGTGGTCAGCCCCTCTTCTCCTCGGGGCCGTGTGTGGATTATACCACCCTCTTTTTCTTAGGCCTTATTCCCGGCAAGTTATGTAAAATCTCTAGTATTCGTAGAGGCTCCGTAGACATGATGTGGGTGTATATATGTATTTTTGGGTAGTAACTGTACGTACTCGGAAATCGTGGTTCATGTTAGGAACTTATGTTTGTACTTTGTATGTTTGGATATCAATCGTTGAAATGCTAAAAGAGGAAAAACGGAATTATGTTGTAAAATGTACTTTGAACCTAAATTCGGCTAACTCACATGAAATAGTGTATGTATGAACGCGGGGTAATCATTTGGCAGGAAAGGAAATCCAGGTCCGCTTGACTGGGTTCATCTTGTTAGGCGCCGGTCTCGTCCCTCGATTCTGGGGCGTGACAAACTTGGTATCAGAGCCTAAGGTTTTAAAAGTGTCCTAGGATGTCTCGGAGCCCTGTCTAGTAGAGCCCTTCTTATCAGTGTGTTGTCGACCACATCTATAATTAGAGGGATGCATGGACATTTAGGAAAATACCCTTTCATTGTTACTTTGTTTCGTGCGATGGAGTGAATGGTGAGAATGTCTTTATCTAATTCGTGCGTTATCCTAATTTTCAGTAAATGGCGCCAAAGAAGAGAGCTCGACTCGGCCTAGAGGCCAATGCTACCCCGAGTGTGGCCATACATCCTTTATCTGATGGTGCGGGTGAGAATGATTCCCCGACCTTGAATCTGCCTGACTCTTCTGTGCCAGGCCAGTCTATCCCTATTCCTGCTCCAGGGGAGGATACTGAAATCCCTCCCACTGATATTCCTGATCCTTCTTCAATTCCAGCTTCCGGTCCCAATATTTCTGATGGGGACCTCAGGGGGGCTATTCAGATGTTGACTCAGTTAGTGACCTCCCAGGCCCAAAGATCTCAGGCTGCCCCTGCGTCCTCTAGCGAGCAAGGGGATTCTTCAGGTTCTAGGGTCAACTAGTTTTTGCGGTTATCCCCTCCAGAGTTCACAGGCACCGACCCAGAGGCCGATCCTCAAGATTTTTTAGATGAAATGTACAAGACTCTCCGGGTTATGAAGGCTACTGAAACAGAGGGAGTTGATTTGGCTTCCTATCGTCTAAAGGGAGCAGCATATTCATGGTTTAAGATGTGGGAGAGTTCCCGTGGAGAGGGGAGTCCTCCGGGAGGTGGGTCGAGTTCGTAGATGCTTTCATGGATCATTTCTTGCCTACCGAGACTATGGCAGCTCGTGCTGCAGAGTTTGAGGTCCTTAAGCAGGGCTACATGAGTGTGTGGGAGTACCATATGGAGTTTGTGCGCTTGTCAAAGTATGCTACCCACATGATGCCGACTATGGAGGCCAGAGTCCGTCAGTTTGTTCAGGGCCTTGGTCCCTTGGTTGTCAATGAGGCTGCTACAGCTGCTTTGCATTCGGATATGAACTACGGGAAGATTGTGGGTTTTGCCCAGGCTACGAAGGCTCGAAAATTGAAGATAAGACTGGAGGGGGAGGGTAGTAGTAGGGCCTGGTCAGCGGGCAACTCTGGGAGCTCAGTTGGAGGTGGGAGATCAGCCCTTGGGAGAGGGTCAGCAGGACCATCTCAGTCCTATTTTCAGTCCTCAGCCAGTGCGCCGACATCAGGGCACAGTTATCAGTAGGGAGGTCGCTTTGGGTCCGGTTCAAATAGCAGGAGGTTCCACCAGTCAGGTCGTTCTGGTGGGAGGTTTCAGCAGCAGCGGAGGGCCCCATGCCCTAAGTGTGGGAGGTTCCATTCTGAGCCATGTTACTTGGATATTCCAGTATGCTTCAGATGCGGAGTGAGAGGTCATACCCAGTGGAATTGTCGTGCGCCTAGTCAGGGAACGGGTAGGGGCACTGCTCAGCCGTCCGTTTCTTCAGCCGCTACATCTTCAGCACGCCCTCCAGCTCCAGCAGGGCGCGGTGCAGCTAGGGGTAGAGCACGGGGTCGAGGGGGACCCAGTCGGTTCTATGGTTTGAGTGGTCGCCAGAGTGCGGAGGCTTCTCCAGATGTTGTCATAGGTATTATGTCTGTACAAACGCTTGACGTTTATGCTCTTATTGACCCGGGGTCCTTTTTGTCATATGTTACTCCATTTATTGCTTCGAGTTTTGGGATAAAACCCGAACAGCTTCTTGAGTCGTTCTCAGTATCGACTCCGGTTGGTGATTCCATTACGGTCGCGCGAGTCTATAGGAATTGTGTTGTCACAGTGTGTGGTCAAGATACCACGGCCGATCTTATTGAGTTAGAAATGGTAGATTTTGATGTTATCATGGGAATGGATTGGCTTTACTCGTGCTTTGCTAAACTCGACTGCCGAACCAGAATTATGAGGCTCAAATTTCCTAACGAGCCTGTCATTGAATGGAAAGGGGATGATGTCATGCCGAGAGGTAGGTTTATTTCCTATCTTAAGGCCTCCAAAATGATCAGGAAAGGATGCATCGATCATTTGGTACGGGTTGCGGACACCACCTCAGAGGTGCCTGCTCCCGAGTCCGTGCCGGTTGTGAATGAGTTTCTGGAAGTGTTTCCGGATAAGTTACCTGGGATTCCGCCAGATAGAGAGATTGATTTTAGGATTGATGTATTTCCATATACGCACCCAATATCTATTCCACCTTACAGAATGGCGCCAGCAGAATTGAGAGAGTTAAAAGAACAATTGAGAGATCTATTAGAAAAAGGTTTCATTCGGCCAAGTGTGTCGCCTTGGGGCGCATCGGTTCTTTTTGTCAGAAAGAAATATGGATCACTTCGAATGTGTATTGATTATCGGCAGCTCAACAAGGTCACCATCAAAAATAAATATCCACTGCCTCTGATAGATGATTTGTTCGATCAACTGCAAGGTGCTAGGTTCTTCTCGAAGATTGATTTACGGTCAGGGTACCACCAGTTAAAGATCAGGGAGTATGATATTCCTAAGACCGCCTTCAGGACTCATTATGGGCACTTTGAATTTTTGGTCATGTCTTTTGGGCTAACCAACGCCCCAGCAACTTTTATGGATCTTATGAATCGGATTTTCAAGCCGTTTCTTGACTCCTTCGTGATAGTCTTCATTGATGATATCCTTGTTTATTCACGAAGTCAGGAAGATCATGCTAATCACCTCAAGGCAGTTCTGCAGACTCTTCATCAGCACCAGTTGTATGCAAAGTTTTCAAAATGTGAGTTTTGGCTAGAATCAGTCACCTTTTTGGGCCATGTTCTTTTTAGGGAAAGGATTCAAGTTGATCCCCAAAAGATTTCAGCGGTAAAGGATTGGCCTAGACCAATGACCCCGACAAAGATTCGCAATTTCTTGGGTCTAGCTGAGTATTATCAGAGATTTATGGAGGGATTCTCTACTCTCGCCTCCCCATTGACTAAGCTGACGCAAAAAGTAGTTAAGTTTCAGTGGTCCGATGCTTGTGAAAAGAGTTTTCAAGAATTGAAGTCGATATTGACTTCGGCACCAGTGTTAACCTTGCCAGAAGGTTCGGAGGGATTCGTGGTTTATTGTGATGCTTCGAGAGTTGGTTTAGGATGAGTGTTGATGCAGTATGGTAAGGTTATAGCGTATTCTTCAAGACAACTCAAGAACCACTAGAAGAATTATCTGACGCATGATTTGGAGCTCGCAGCGGTTGTGTTTGCATTGAAAATTTGGCGGCATTATCTTTATGGGGTCCATGTGTACGTGTTCACAGCCCACAAGAGTCTTCAGTACCTATTCAAACAGAAGGATTTGAATTTAAGGCAGCGAAGGTGGTTAGAATTGCTCAAAGATTATGATATGAATATTTTGTACCATCCAGGAAAGGCGAATGTGGTAGCCGACGCTCTTAGTCGAAAATCCATGGGTAGCTTGGCGCATTTATAGGCCGGTTAGAGGCCTTCGGCTCGATAGGTTCATCAGTTGGCCAGTCTGGGGGTTTGTCTTTCGACCTCAGATGAGGGGAATGTCATTGTGCGAAATGGAGCGGAGTCTTCGCTTGTAACGGAAGTCAAGGAAAAGCAATTCAGAGACCCAGCATTGATAAAATTGAGGGAAGCAATTTAAAATCACAAGACTTCAGCTTTTTCACTCGCAATGATGACGGTGTCTTGCGGTGTCAGGGGAGACTATGTGTTACAGATGTGGATGATCTCTGGGAGAGGGTAATGGCAAAGGCTCATAATTCCAGGTATTCTGTTCACCCAGGTTCTACGAAAATGTATCACGATCTCAAGGAGATTTATTGGTGGAATGGTATGAAGAGGGGTGTGGCGGACTTTGTGTCTAGATGTCCGAATTGTCAGCAGGTGAAGGCCGAGCATCAAAGGCCCGATGGGTTGACTCAGCTTATGGAAATACCGATGTGGAAATGGGAGATGATCAATATGGACTTCGTGGTAGGTTACCTCGCACTCAGCGCAAGTTCGACTCAATTTGGGTGATAATGGATCCACTCACAAAATCAGCTCACTTCTTGCCAGTCAAGTCCACCGATACTGCAGAACAGTACGCTCAGTTGTATATCAAGGAAATAGTCAGACTTCATGGCACTCCAGTTTCTACTATCTCGGATCAAGGGGCCCAGTTCACAACTAACTTTTGGAGGAAATTTCAGTAAGGTTTGGGTACTCAGGTAAATCTCAGCATAACTTTCCACCCACAGACGGACGGTCAAGCAGAGTGGACTATTCAGACACTTGAGGATATGTTGCGGGCTTGTGTTTTGGATTTCAAGGGTAGTTGGGATGATCACTTGCCGCTTATAGAATTTGCTTACAATAACAACTTTCATGCTAGTATTCAGATGGCCCCATTTGAGGAATTGTACGGAAAGAGATGTAGATCTCCGATCGGATGGTTTGAGGTTGGTGAGGTAGAATTGATAGGGCCAGATCGTGTGCACCAAGCTATGGAAAAAGTTAGAGTCATTCAGGAAAGGATGAAAACTGCTCAGAGTCGTCAGAAATCCTATGCGGATGTTCGTCGTAGAGATTTAGAGTTTCAAGTAGATGATTGGGTATTCTTGAAGGTATCTCCCATGAAGGAGTCATGCGGTTTTGAAATAAAAGGGAAATTGAGCCCAAGGTATCTCGGGCCGTATCGTATTGCTCAAAGGATAGGGAAAGTCACGTATACACTTGAATTGCCCCCTAAAATGTCATTAGTGCACCCGGTATTCCATGTGTCTATGATGAAGAAGGTAATTGGATATCCTTCTGCCATCGTGCCAGTTGAGACCATTGAGGTTAGTGAAGAATTGTCATATGAAGAGGTTCCGGTTGCTAGTCTTGATAGGCAAGTCCGTAGATTGAGAAACAAAGAAATTGCTTCTGTTAAAGTGTTGTGGCGAAGTCAGCGAGTCGAGGAAGCCACGTGGGAAGCGGAAAATTAAATGAAAGAAAAATATCCCCAATTGTTTGAACAAGCCTAGTAGTGATCGTGAGAATCGCCATCTCTAGGTGAATTCACCCTTGTGTTTGGTCTCGTCTCACCCTCCTGATTTCCTTGTTATTGTAACATCCCAAATTGTGCCATATTTGTGCATGTTGTGATTATTTGAGTAATGTGCAGCTCTTTGTAGCAAGCTAAAAATTTGTGCAATTCCTGTGGTAGTTAGATGATATGCACGTTGTGGTGTTGACTAAATTATGTATAAGTAGGTTGAAGAAATTGAACTATGTATGATTTAATGGGATAACTGAAGTGTGTGCAAATGGTTAGAGTAAGTTAAACTATGTGAAACTCATGTGATGGTTAAAAGATTAATAGAACTGTAGATTGGTAATGATTTTATTGAAGTATATATATGGCATGTGGAAGCATTTGACTATTTGTAAGATGTTGAGGTAAAAATGTTATATACAAGTTGTTAGAATAACTACATTATGTAGCATTAAATTGGAATGTGTATTCGGGGGCTCGCTGACAGGTAGGTAGGCCTAATTACAAAGGAAACTCTGGTGAAATATTCTGACAATGTCGGAGTTAGTGAAAAATTTGGGGGTTGGAATAATGTGTTTTCCAAACCGAATGATTGACCAATCCTCATTCGAGGACGAATGATTCTAAGTTGGGGAGGATGTAAAGACCCATAAAATTTCATGTCTAAAATAATGCCCAAATAGGTCCTCGTGTTGTATAACTGTGGAAATTCTTAACATGGACTTATTTTGAGTTAAAAGTACCCCATGATTTGAAAGATAACATTTTCCAGAAATTGTGATGTTATGCGACGCACTATGCGATCGCATAACGTGTATGCGGACCGCATAATGGTCGCATACATGGGCAGACTTCAGCCCAAATTAAGGACAACTATGAGGTCCGGAATGCGATCACATTCTGGTAATGCGGACCGCATAGCTGTCGCATTCTTGCCCCATGGTTTTTGGCAAGGGAGGTTATGCGACGCACTATGCGATTGCATAACAGGTATGCGGACCGCATAGTGGTCGCATACCTAGGCAGAATGTTCCAGTTTTGGCGCATTTTGAGGGCCATTATGCGACAGGAATGCGGACTGCAGAGCAGGAATGCGATCGCATTCCTGACCGCATTCCGTGGCGGGGCTCCTAATTTTTAATTTTAAAACCCGACCCCCTGTTCAATAAAACACCCTTCCCCTTAATTTTAAACCATTTTCTGACTAAGAATAGAGAGAGAGAAAAAGAGAGTTCTTGAGAGAAAGGGTTTCAACATCATCCATTTGGTTTTCCACAATCACTCAAGCCCATGAATTATCGAGTTATTATCTTCTTAACTTAAAGAGGTAAGTCCCCACCCCATTTCACTTAAATTTCCAGACTTTAGTTAATAAGTAGAACTCCCCTAAAGGAGTTCTTGAAGATAAAAGAGAAGAACCTTGCATGCATGTCCATTAATTGTCGCAATATAGTAAAAGGGAGTGGGTTAGGGTTAATATTCACAAATAAGGGGTTAGAAATCTAAGGGGTCATATAGAATTCGATAAAATTCCTAAGTGAGTTCGAATTGTGTTCATGATTCCCAATTCTAAACTGAATGTGTTGCATTATGAATTAGATTGACGTTGCTTGACGGTCCGGTGATTTGTGATAGAAATTAAAAAGGGAAAATTTGACACAAGGTATGTATGGCTAACTTTAACCTTTGTAGAATCCTCTTGTTGGTGTCCGGGCATACGGTATGTGTACTTTGTTTGAGAATGTGTGAATGGATTTTTCTTATGTGTTGAGATGTAAAATTCTATTCTCTGATATTCCTAGTTGATTTCCATACCACCGTGCTATATGAGATTGTGAAAATGGTGATCTCTTGTGCTTACTCTATCATGTGCAAAGCTCGTTAACTGTTGAATACCTCAGTATGAAAGGACGTACTACCAAACGAAAGAAATGATAACGAATCCAATTGTTGAATGTATCTAAGTGCTAAATGATGTGTAGTAAATAATGGAAAGGAAACGTGGATAACTAATTGAGCTTTATATTGATGGCATACCGTATATTATTCACTGTTGGATAAAGATTTCTGTGGCCGTGATTTGATATGGTTATTTGATTGTTACGAATGAATATCCTTGATGATGAGAATCTTTGTGATTGAATTGTTGGTTGATGTTGCTATTAAATGCATTGTTGAACGTATCAAAGGGATAAAGGTTGTGTAGCGAATGATGAATGTAAATATGGACTAATTTTATTGAGTTAAATGATTGTGGCAACACCAAATATGAATTACTGATTGGTAATGATCATTGTGCCTTGATTTCACATAGTTGTTGGTTGACATGAACTTATATTCTTCATGATTAGATCCTTGTGATTTAAATTGGTGGCGATTGTTGATTGTCCGGTAGGATCGGGTTGCACGCCGCAATACGGAGTAATAAGGGTGGATGAGGTAATAAGGGTGAGAGAAGGTGATAAGGGTGGCCGAGGTAATAAGGATGGAATGCGATCATTATCACTATTGAAATGAAAATCTATGAAACTCTT
Organism: Nicotiana undulata; assembly: GCA_005239495.1. Lineage (NCBI taxonomy): Eukaryota > Viridiplantae > Streptophyta > Magnoliopsida > Solanales > Solanaceae > Nicotiana > Nicotiana undulata. The sequence goes on from ML273160.1 coordinate 27,587, forward strand.
GAATATGGTGGTGTTGAAAAAGAAAAGGGGAATCTGTGAAACTCTTGATTTCAGTTGTTTCTATTTCTGTGCAATGCTTGATGGTTCCATTAACGATATCTTATCTGTGTACCACTTGATTGCACTTGGGATAAAGTTTGTTCATACATACTAGTACTATTCCACAGTACTAACGTCCCTTTTGCCGGGGGAGATACATCTTTTATATGGATGTAGGTGGTTCCATAGCAGGTAGCTCAGCCCGCCGTTAGTGGTGCCTCCTCTTCATCTCCTCAGCAGTTTTGGTGAGCCCCTCTTCTCCTCGGAGCCGTATGTGGATTATACCACCCTCTTTTGCTTATGTTGTAAAGGTATAACCGGGTCCTTGTTACCGGCAAGTTATGTAAATTCCCTAGTATTCGTAAAGGCTCCGTAGACATGATTGTGGGTGTATATATGTATTTTTGGGTAGTAACTGTACGTACTCGGAAACCGTGGTTCATGTTAGGAACTTATGTTTGTACTTTTTATGTTTGGATATCAATCGTTGAAATGCTAAAAGAGGAAAAATGGAATTATGTTGTAAAATGTACTTTGAACCTAAATTCGGTTAACTCACATGAAATACTATATGTATGAACGTGGGGTAATACGTTGGGCAGGAAAGGCAATCCAGGTCCGCTTGACTGGGTTCATCCGGTTAGGCGCCGGTCTTGTCCGACGTAGATTCTATGTAATGACCGACCGGGTCGTTACAACGTCACCTTCCACTCCCTCTATTTTCTGTTTTAGTATTCCAAAACAGATGTATTTACTCTTTCGGACCCTTGTATGTATTAATCGTAGATAGTCCGTGACATTGTGACTCCAAAGATCTGGGCTGGTTATGTAAGAATTCGTAACAGATTGTGTAGTTAAAGGTGTATTTCTTTTGATCTGTTCTTATTTTTAAGCTTTTGAATATGGAAAGTCGTATTTTACTTGTTCTTATTTAATAATAAAGGTTTGTAATAAATTTGATTAATCACATTGGCTTGTCTAGCGGTTTCAACGTTAGATTCCATCACGATCCCCACGGTGGGAATTTCATGTCGTGACAAGTTGGTATCAGAGCACTAGGTTGTTTAGGTCTCACAATTCACGGACAAACTTGGTAGAGTCTGAGGGATCGGTACAGAGACGTTTGTACTTATCTCTCAGAGGCTATGAAGTTAGGAACAATTTTCCTTCTATTCTACTCCATTGTGAAAATTTATTCTACCATTGATTATTGAACTTCCCTCCTCTTGTCCTCTCACAAATCTTGATAAAACGCAAAGCATCTACAACTGGACAAGAGATGAAGCCATAGTGACAGCTCCGATTAGGGGAAGAGACAGAAGCAGAGCTCAGTCTAAAGCTCGGACATCAACACCTATTGTGCAGTCTCAAGTGGATCTAGTCACAGAGGTTCTAGCTCAGTGGGTACATGTTGGACTCGTCCACATTCCAGAAGGATTTATAGCTACTCCAGTATTGCATAACAAGGAAATAGTTGAAAGCATCGGGGTTGATTTATATGAGTTGTGAAGTTTAACGTTGTGGATTATCAGGTATTGTAACCTATGACTTCGTGCCAAGTGGGGAAGTCCACTGTCGAGGAATAGATTGCGAGGCCATGTGTTATATCGATTTTGGCTTGGAGTGTATAAGGCCGGGGATTTTGCAAGAGATAAAGCTGGGAATTTCGGTACGTCTGCCTCCTTAATAACCCTATACTTCAGTACCAAAGGATTTATTCAAACAACTTTAAATCTACAGAAGGTCTACTCAGAGCGGAAGTCACGGTTGCGGATTTTGGGGTGCTCTAGAGGGAGTACAATGATTAGCAAGCTTCTAGACTACATAGTTCGTGCCAAGCTTTATCGGTATAGAGCTCTACTTTTGTGATCATTGTGTGGAAATAGAGATGAGAGTTACCCCAAAATAATACTGAAAAGTATATGAATAAAAAGGGTAGCTCAGCAATGTTGAGTCCACATGGTAAAAAAAGAAATTAGCCGCTAGTGTTTATGGCAAGCCTACAAAGAGGATGACCAGCCAACGCACCATAAATTACTTGACTCAGTTCTCATAAATGATTTTGAAATAGTTGTTCTCGGACTCTCCATAATATGTGGCGCATAATGTTTGAACGGGTGCGTCAGGTCATATGACGGTGTCAGAATATGCCATCAGGTTCGATAAGTTAGATCGTCATACTCTTACTTCGATTCATCTATCCAGAGGGCAAGTCCACGAACTCATTAAAGGACTCAATTATGACTGTAAAATTTTATGTGAATCATGGCAAGTTGATACTTTATGTCGGATGGAGGTAGAAATTGTCCTAGACTTGGGAGAGTCATATTTCATCAGAGCACTCACGCTACGTGCCCCATTGCAGTTACAACTCATCTACATGACCAGCAAGGGAAAAAGGAGTCGTAATGTTAAAAGTGGAGGTTAGATTCCTAGAGGTGGAAACCCAGCTTGTTGATATATTTTCTATGGTATGGCTGAGGTCGTTACATTAAATAGTGTCATTTCAAGAACAATCTCTAATTATTATAAAGTGATGATTCCTGAACTTAATTCGGTTATGTGTATCTAATAAAAATTCTTCTAATATGCTCCACTCTCGGGTGAGCTTCGTAACTCTAAAATCTACTTATGTGAATACTTGTTAACGGAAAATATTTAAAGGAAGGAAATGGAATGTTTCGATTGGCACGATATGCATATTACTTGTGATTTAGAATTGAGGACGAGGTCCTCATGTGTTAATATGATTTGGTATATTTAAACCGGGCAACGAGCCGCGGTGGAAGTTATGTAAGGATGAGATCCTTGTGATGGAAATTCTTGTGTTTAAATTCTCTCTTGTGAAATAATTTTTTTTTTACTATAGTACTGGTAGAGAGTCATGCCTGTTAGACTTATTCAAAAACAAATTATGTATAAGATAATAATAATAATAATAAATAAATAAATGAATGAATGAATGAATTAACTATCTGTGCGTAATTTGCCCAATTCGTGCTATAATTATGGAGCCTTAACCTACAAGGTAGGTGCCCGCCCAAGTGGCGTTAAATGAGACACGTTATTTCGGGTATAATTACGAGGTCTTCAAGCATCGTATCTCGATATCAGTATTGCATGGGTTTGAAAGGACATTATTGTTAACGTGAAGTTATTTGATAATTCTGTAATTGGCTATGAACAACTATTAAGAAAATAGAGGCAGTTAAGAGCAGGCCTAGACTCACTACAGCTACGGAGATTAGGAGCTTCTTGGGTTGAGTAGGTTATTATCGCCGGTTTGTGGAGGGCTTGTCATCTATTGCAGCCCTGATGACCAGGTTGACTCAGAAGGGTGCCCTGTTTAGGTGGTCAGATGAGTGTGAGGCGAGCTTTTAGAAGCTCAAGACAGCCTTGACCACGGCACCGGTGTTGGTTTTTCCCTCAGGATCAAGGCCATATACTGTGTATTGTGATGCTTCACGGGTTGGACTTGGTGCAGTGTTAATGCACGATGGCAAGGTTATAGCTTATGCTTCATGTCAGTTGAAGGTTCATGAGAAGAACTATCCAGTTCATTATTTAGGGTTAGCAGCTATTGTCCATGCGTTGAAGATTTGGAGGCATTATCTGTATGGTGAGTCTTGTGAGGTGTTCACGGATCATAAAAAATTGTAGTATCTATTCAAGCAGAAAGAGTTGAATATGAGGCGGAGAAGATGGTTGGAGCTGTTGAAAGACTATAACACTACCATTATATATCATCTGGGGAAGGCCAATGTGGTGGCCGATGCTTTGAGCCGGAAGCCAGCCAGAATGGGTAGTCTTGCTTATATATACCGGTCGCGGAGCGACCGCTTGCTTTAGATGTTCAGGCTTTAGCCAATCGGTTCATGAGATTGGATGTTTTAGAGACTAGCAGTGTTTTGGCTTATACCGTGGTCGTTCTTCATTGTTTGATCGTATTCGGGACAGGTAGTATGATGATCGTCATTTATGTGTCCTTAGGGATACGGTTCGGCATGGAAGTGACAAGCAGGTTACGGTTGACGATGATGGAGTCTTAAGGGTGCAAGGTCGTATTTGTGTGCATGATGTTGATGGGATTCGTTATATGATATTGCATCAAGCCCATAGTTCCTGGTATACCATTCATCCGGGCGCCGCAAAGATGTATCAGGAATTGCGGCAGCATTATTGGTGGCGGAGGATGAAGAAAGATAATGTGGCATATGTAGCTCGGTTCTTGAATTGTCAACAGGTTAAGTACGAGCACCAGAGACCCTGTGGTTTGATGCAGTAGATTGAACTTCTCGAGTGGAAGTGGGAGCGTATCGCCACGGATTTCGTAGATGGACTCCCGCGGACTCAGAGGATGTTTGATGCGGTGTGGGTCATTGTACATAGACTGACCAAGTCAGCACACTTCATTCTTGTATCAGTTTGTATTCTTCGCAGAAATCGGCAATGATCTACATCAGAGAGATTGTTCGCTTGCTTGGTGTGCCTGTGTCCATTATTTCTGACCGAGGTAATCAGTTTACCTCCCATTTTTCGAGAGTATTTCAGCGTGATTTGGGCACACGGGTGGAGTTGAGCACAGCGTTTCATCCTCATACGGGCGTACATTCCGACCGTACTATTCAGATCTAGGAGGATATGTTGCGAGCATGTGTCATTGACTTTGGAGGTTCATGGGACCATTTTTTTGCCTTTAGCTGAGTTTGCCTACAACAACAGCTATCAGTCGAGCTTCCGGATGGCTCCTTATGAGGCGTTGTATGGTAGGCGGTGCAGGTCGCCAGTTGGGTGGTTCGAGCTGGGAGAGGCTAGTTTGTTGGGTTTAGAGTTAGTTCAGGATGACTTGGATAAGGTGAAGATCATTCAGGATAGGCTTCGTACAACTCAGTCTAGGTAGAAGAGTTATGCAGACCGCAAAGTTCGTGATTTGGCCTTTATGATAGGAGACCGAGTATTTCTTCGGGTGTCGCCCATGAAGGGCGTGATGAGGTTCGGAAAGAATGGCAAGTTGAGCCCTAGGTACATTGGTCCCTTTAAGATTCTTGATAAGGTAGGGGAGGTGGCCTACAGACTTGTTTTACCACCGAGTTTATCAGTCGTGCATCTGGTGTTTCATGTATCTATGCTTCGGAAGTATGTTGCCGATCCATCTCATTTGCTAGACTTCAGCAGTGTCCAGTTGGACAAGGATTTGACTTATGAGGAGGAGCTGGTAGCCATATTAGCTCAGCAGGTTCGTCAGTTGAGATCGAAGAGTTATCCCTCGGTTCGTGTTCAGTGGAGGGATCAGCCTGTTGAGGCAGCTACCTGGGAGTCTGAATCTGATATGCGGAGCCGATATCCCCATCTTTTCCCCGATCCAGGTACCCTTCTATGTCCGTTCGAGGACGAACATTTGTTTTAGATGTGGAGATTGTGATTACCCAGAAGGTCATCCCGTGTATTTATAGCTAAATCAGTATTCCGAGGACATGAAAACCTCCTTCTATCTCACTTCTATTTGTGTGCGTAGCCCGGGCGTGTAGCTGGGAAGCCGATATGTGAAAAACTGATAAAACAATAACTTTGTGTTGAAATTTGAATAAAGTTGACTTTGGTCAATATTTTTGGTAAACGGACCCGAGCCCGTGATTTGACTGTCCCGGAGGGTCTGTCGGAAAATATGGGACTTGGGCATATGCCCGAAATCGAATTCCGAGGTCCCAAGTCCGAGAAATGAATTTTTAAAGAAAATTGTTTTCTGAAAAATATAAAGGTTTTTGAAAATGAAATTTTATGTGAAACCTGTGGTATCGGGCCCGTATTATGGTTTCAGAGCCCGGTACAGGTTCGATTTGATTTATATGTGTGATCTGTGAAGTTTGGTAAGAAACTGTCTCCGTTTGACGTGATTCGGACCTTAAATGCAAAATTTGAAAGTTAAAGAAGTTTTGAAGTATTTCATTGATTTTGAGGTTTAATTCATTGTTTTGATGTTATTTTGGTAGTTTAATTACACGAATAAGTCCGTAGGATATTTTTGAGGTTATGTGCATAATTGGTTTTGAGCCCCGAGGGCTGGGGTGAGTTTCGGGTAAGTGTCAGAGTGCAAAACTTGGTAAAAATCTGGTGTGTAATTGATGTTGCTAGTGTCTAGGTAATTGCCCTATGCGAACACACTCATGGGATTTCGCACATGGTAGTGTGGGATCTGGGGGTATGGGTAAACTATACACTATGCGAATGCAACCCTACGGGTGCGAACGCGGACCTATAGGGAGAAAACCCTATGAGACGCATCAACCAGTCGCGAACGCAAAGGGTTAAAAAGGTATGGGGGGCAGGGTGGTGCGAAGCCAGTGCGAACGCACCAGTTGGGGCGCGATCGCGGAGGGTAGGTTAGGGTAACCTGTGTGAACGCACTAGTTGGGGCGCGACGCGGAGGGTAGGTTAGGATAGCATGTGCAAACGTGGAGCACGTGCCGCGAACGCACTGAGTAAGATCGCCCAGTTATTTTTAAGTCTAAAAAAAACAGAACACTTATACGGGAATTTGGCCATTTTTCTTAAACTCCTTCTCCACACACCCATAGGCGATTTTTTAAGAGCTCCTCCACCATAACCTCTTAGGTAAGTAATTCTAACCTCGTTTTCTTCAATATTTATCAACAACCCATTAGATTTTAGACCTAAAAACATGGAATTAAGGGTAGAAAATTAGGGATTTGGGTAGAGTTAGGGCTTTCTGATTATTTGGGAATTTGACCTCGTTTTGGGGTCGGATTTCAAAACAAATTATATATTCGGGCTCGTGGGTGAATGGGTGATCGGGTTTTGGTCCGAACCTCGTGTTTTGACCAAGCGGGGCCAGGGTCAATTTTTGGAAGAATGTTGAGAATTATATAATTAAGCACTGGAATTGAATTGTTTAGCATTTATTGATGCTATTGGGTCAATTATGTCTAGATATGATTGATTTGGAGTAGGGTTCGAAAGGAAAAGCGGTGCTAGAGGCTTGATTTGGATTCTTGGAGTCGAGGTAAGTGTTTGGCCTAACCTTAGCTTGAGGGAATAGGTGTTGAGTCTTATTTGCTACGTGTTTATTCCATGTCCAATGTATAGGTGAGGTGACGAGTACCTATGTGTGGTGGTCAAGCATGCCCGTGAGTCGAATATGAAAAATTATGTGATTTTCATTGAGGTTTATTACGTTATGGATTTAATATTGATTTGGCAGTTATTCGTTTGAGGGAAATTCTTGGGTGTGAACCCTGTTGAGTACTTGAGCGGTTGAGAGATGTTTTGTTAAATTATACACTTGTGTAGGATTGGTTATAGTTGTGTCCCTTGCGGGGGCGGTATTATTACTGTTGATTACTTCTTTGCATTTATAGTTTCTTATTGTTGATTCCTTACCAAACTGTTGTTTTTGCTAATTATGCACGAGGGGACATTCCGTGCCATATTTATGTTGTTTATGCACGAGGGGACATTCTGTGCCATGTTTATGATATTTACGTACGAGGGGACATTATGTACCATGTTTACGTTGTTTATGCACGAGGGGACATTCTGTGCCATGTTTATGATATTTACGTACGAGGGGACATTCCGTACCATGATTATGTTTATTTATGCACGAGGGGACATTATGTGCCGTGTGATTGACATTTATGCACAAGGGGACATTCTGTGTCGTGTGATTGATATTTATGCATGAGGGGACATTCAGTGTCGTGATTGTGATGTTTTTATGCACGAAGGGACATTCGGTGTCGTGTTGTGATACTTTACCATGAGGGGACATGCCGTGCCGTTTCTTTTCACTTGTTCATTTCGTGTTGTTAATTCTCGTTATTATTTTGATATTTTCACGGTTGCCTCGTTCCGTCATTTCAATAATTGTTACCCCTTTCCCCAACATGTTTCCCCTGTTATTGTACTTAACTGCTTACTTCCTGTTGTTATTCCCTATTATGTTTTGTTAAACTGCACATGTGATATTAATTGTCGTGTCATAGCCTCGTTACAACTTCGCCGAGGTTAGGCTCGACACTTACTCAGTACATGTGGTCGGTTGTACTGATACTATACTTTGTGATCCTTTGCACAGATCCCAGTACCGGACCCTTTGGACACTAGCGCGAGGAGGCTTCTTCAGTCCACCTGGAGACACTGAGGTAGACCTGCAGGCTTCCGCAGGCCTTGGCGTCCCCTTCCACTCCCTCTATTTTCTGTTTTAGTTTTCCAAAACAGATGTATTTACACTTTCGGACCCTTGTATGTATTAATCGTATATAGTCCGTGACATTGTGACTCCAAAAATCTGGGTTGGTTATGTAAGAATTCGTAACAGACTGTGGATTTAATGATGTATTTCTTTTGATCTGTTCTTATTTTTAAGCTTTTGAATATGGAAAGTCGTATTTCGTTTGTTCTTATTTAATAATAAAGGTTTTTAATAAATTTGATTAATCACGTTGGCTTGTCTAAAGGGTTCAACGTTAGACATCATCACGGTCCCGACGGTGGGAATTTCGGGTCGTGACAGTAACTAAATTACAATTTTGTCCTGCGTGAATTCTATTTTAAAGGGGTAAGACAAACGACATTTCGCTAAGGACCTTCGTGCTTTAAATATATATAAATATATATATAATACTTATTTATTATCGGTTCATTGGTGATACCTATAACATGCTCTGCCGATGACAAAATATAAATGTTTTGGCTTGGAGTATTATTGTCACGACCCAAATTCCCAACGTTAGGGATCGTGATGGCGCCTAACACCACACTTGCTAGGAAAGCCAATATTAGAGTTCGATTAGCTATTTACCTTTGATTATCCATTTAAACATAATAAACAATTATAAACTAAACTTAAGCTACTAACTTTCAATGAATAATTCCAAACGTAAAATAATAAACACTTAAATAAACCGAGCGACGAACTAATTATATAAGTAACTCTAGAACTACCCCAGGGTCTGGTGTCACAATTCACGAACTACTAAAGAATACTACAAATAATGGGCTGAAAGAAATAATGTAACTGTTCTGAATAAAATAAAACAGCATTTATGGAAATATGAGAAGACTCTCGGGATCTGCGAACGCCGGCAGATATACCTCGTGTCTCCGAATAAATGAATAGCCGCTCTAAATATCTCTACTGCTGGTCGATACCTGGATCTTCACAAAAGAGTGCAGAGTGTAGTATCAGTACAACCGACCCCATGTACTGAGTAAGTGCCGAGCTTAACTTCGACGAAGTAGTGACGAGGCTACGGCGGGGCAATAACAACATATAACCTGTGACAATAATTATACAATAACACAACAAAACAATTCTACACGAAAAAGAAATATATAACTGAGAAAATAAATATAAAGCAAGAAGGAAATCTAAACAAATAATTAAGTACTGCAACAACAATGAAATAACTCAACCGCCTTTTCCAGGCCTCAATTATAACAACCTCTCAAATGATTTCAAAGTTTCCAAACTATAACTTTAAATAAAAGTAGTGCCAAAATATGAAAATAGTACTATAAAATGGTAGTTTTCAAATTTTTGTTTTTCTTTGAAAATCATTAAAAATAGAATTGTCCTCCCTTATTGCTCCTTGTTGCGGCGTGCAACCGGATCCCACCAGACATATCATATCAATTTATTCACCCGTATCACAATCAATTATCCACCCGTATCACAACCCCCTTATCACAGCCCCCTTATCCTTTCATAATTTTTATGTCTCGACAAATTGTAAACAGAACAAGTTTCACTTTAAAATAATAGTAAAAGAAGAGTATGAAATAATTACAATAAAACTATGAGTGTTCCAGCCTTTATTTTATAAACAGTAAAACATGCGTATTCTCCCTTTCTCAAAATTCCTTGTAGATCAAAAGATATAGGCCTCCGAAGTCGGACCAGTGGTCCAGCTCCTCCACCGCGGACCACACAAAAACGACCACGGCCGCGAAGGCCGCCACCGCGGTCAGCACAAAAGTAATCGCGGACCTCGGTGGTGGGTTCAAAGTTTTGACTTCTCTAACCTGCAACAGCTATGTTTTAAGCCTAAAGACATCCCGGGACCTATCCGGAACTCAGCCGAGCCCTTAGAACTTCAAACTGAATGTACCAACAAGTCCCAAATCATCCTACAGACTTGCTCGAGCCTTCAGAACACTCAAAACAATGCTAAAACTCAAAGTCACACCTCAAAACCCCTATAATCAAACTTAAGAACTTTAAGTTCTTGAATTCGTTAACAATGCGCCAAACCGACCTATACTACTCGGAATGACACAAAATTTTGCAAGCAAGTCAGAAATGACATAACCGAACTATTCCCGGTCTCGAAATTCCGTTCGGACCTCGATAACACAAAAACATGTTCCAACCAAAATTTGAACTTAAAGAAACTCTTATTTCACTATTGGGCGCTGAAACGCTCCTGGGACATCCAAACCCCGTTCCGAACACACGCCCAAGTCCGAAATCATCATATGAACCTGCTGGAACCTTCAAATCCTAATTCGGAGGTCGTCTACTAAAAATTCCAATCCTAGTCAATTCTTCCAACTTAAGGCTTCCAATTTAACTCTGAACTTCCCGAAATTCAACTCCGACCACACCTACATTTCATAATACCTGAAATGAAGCTGCTCATGGCCTCAAACTGCTGAACGATACGCTAGAGCTCACAACGACCAGTTGGGTCGTTACATTCTCCCCCACTTAAACAGATGTTCGTCCTCGAACGTGCCAAGAACTGCTCTTGAGTTATATGAAATCACTGTTTAACACCCCGTGCACCTGCCCGTGCTACCACAACCCAGTTGAGTACACTTGCTCGAACAATTTTGAAGATATCCTCCTTTACTTAGGCAAATGGGCCTTAGAACCAGGTTTTCAACATCCGAAATCCTCTGCCCGGCCTGTTTCCCATATGTGACCACCGCATTAACTACAACACGAGGTACCAGAACATGGCCGCGTACCTTAACTTAATTAGCACCATGCACCGCATAATTCATCATCTATCCACAATGACATTCCCTAACATTAATAGCCAAAATTCCACGAATATGATGCTCTCAATGTACCTCAGGACACTTATGTATAAGTCGTGCAAAAAGGCTGACGATACCACCACAACAGAGGAGATGTGTAGAAATTTCCAACCGACTGCAGAATTAACCAAACATTGAATCTCTCATTACTAACCAAATACTGGTATTGTTCCTTATTATACTTTACAAAAATCTTATGGCACTGATCCCTGATCCAATAATCTCGCCTCACCCAGTAGGAAACTATTCAGACAACCAATCACCCCATACATGACCAACAACCTCACACGATGCCACAATGCGCCAATAGGCCACAATTCGAACATGATGCTTAAAGAAAGGACTCAGGAAGGGACTACTCAACTCACGCAACTATTATGAACTTCCCTTAGAAAATAGGAAGCAGAACACAAGAAAAGAAATACAGGAACCTTACTCAACATCACACTGTTGCAGCGTGAAACCCGATCCAAATAACATACCCGTGGCGGCGTGCCACCCGATCCCATCATAAAATTCACATAAGGAGATATACAGGGAGTTGAATTGCTCACTATACAAATTACTGAATATCGGTCACAAGCACGCTAAGTGCATAATACCATCGTGGGGAGTCTGATAGAGTCATATGCTACAAAACTTAAGCACAACTGAGGTGCGATATATATACTCTGAAACTCAAGATCTCTCACGCTCATATAACATCATTACTACGTGAAAACTCAGCACATAGGAATTTATCAAGTTTTTTCACAACTCACATGACGCAATCATAATATTTCATGAATTGGACGAAGAAGGAACCATATCTGATATTCTAACACCCCTCCTTGGGGAGTGCTATACTGGAATGAACACACCTGACTCATATGAAGCCCATAGTCCTCTTTAAATCCATTCACACACTTCAAGGCAGTTCTGCTCGCACAGAACTAGGCTGATATCCTTTCCCAGATCTATAACACCCCATCTCTTCTCATAACACGCAAGAACCACCATCATAGCCGGGACCTCACCCCGCAAATCTGGAATAAAGTTGAACTGAACACCTTCCAGGTATAACTCTCAAACAAGAAATATTACATTTCTTCATACTCAGTCTGAATCTTCAATCCATTAAGTGACTACATGTCACACTCATACGATCTTCCCGCAGTCATGCTCCCACGTACTTCCACACCGGGTAACAGGTCTGCACATCCATACCGCCGACCATACTGACGCTGTAAAACAAATCAAGAACCCATGACCAGGATGTAAAGCCTCTTTCCTCAAACACCAATCTTAGGTGAGACTGAAGACAACACCAACTTACTCCAAACATTCAAATCCCTTTTCCCCGCTCATCCGAGCTCATGACATCCTTATTAACACCGAAACGCAATCTTGATCCTTACTTCTTGGTACATACCATTTACTACACCTAACATGCCAATATGAGATGGCGCAAGAATCCCATCATAACTCCTGAACCACTAATAAGGTGAACACTCCATCATATAGAAACCTTTTTCTTACCTCAATTTAAGAGAACCATAACAACTCACGAGTGACTTCTCAGAATCACAAAACAGGCAAATCCTTAGGGGATAGTCTAAAGCCCCAAGATCCTTACGGGATCCGCCTACACCTGACAAGCCATAATACTTGAATGCTTCCAATTATGATCTATTACGGTGGCCGACAAGCCTCGCATACACCGACACAAACCACATGCATAATTTAATCTCACTGACGAAACTGATCACTGTCGTACATGTGCCATTCCAACCATGTCTAACCAATATATCTTCTTTTAATCATCCTTAACCACCTTGGAAACAATAGTAACCCCATTCAACTCATAACAAACTCAATCCTCACTCATCCCGAGTGGCCTTGATTCACGAGGCCATGTTGTATCAATCCCACAAACTGTCTCACACCCTCCTTGTGCGCATTCACATCTTCGACTGATATACCCATCCAATAATCTTTTCCCAAATCCGGAGTTTATGTCTCTCACTCCTCCAATACTATCCTGCATGCTGGAAATAACATAGAACACTCCAACCATTTTCCCTTCTCAGAAATTCCGCTGCAAAGCTCGTTTCTTAACCATACTGCTGCCTGAACCCCTTAAACATCGCATTCTGAGCTTTCGAATTCATTAGGATCACTATTGAGAGTCACCCACTCTGACTTGGCCCCGAATATAATCAACTCCAAGGCTCTTCTAGTACATGAACACCCTTTCAATGAAGCAAGTGACTAAGTCACTACCCTAATAACTCGCCTATGCATTAAGCATAAATTCGGAATCTCCCAAAACCTATCCCTAGTCCAATAGGACCAACTTTTGCACATATTCCTCAAATCCCATGTTCAATTACCACTTTATTCCTTAGCTGTAATAACTTGCCATTACGCCGACAATCCGCAACCCCATGAGAAGACAATCCTACAACCCAACTGCAGGCGGTGGGACTCCCCCACTTAGCCCAAAGCTACTCCTTGCACCACTCTAGACCCCACCGAAATTCTTTCTTCATTGCTGACATGACCTTTGCTACCAACCCGCCAAATTATTCTAAATTCTCCTGTTAGCACTTCCTGAATACTCAAATTCTCTAGCATCATTCACATATTCGCCCTCCTACCGAATAGCCACTAGAATTCCTCGCAGAAACTTTCCAACTACATGACCGCTAACCTGCGCACGAGAGATAACCCACATGTTGAAATTACCAACTGACACCTATGAAACGACGTTGTGCTGCACACTCTCTACAACATCAATACCCCATCCTAAGCCTTTTCTCATTTACCAACTTTACTAGTCCGTCCGCTCCTCACGGACATCCAATAAATGTGCTACAATATCTTCTAATTCACCATAATGTTGTCACTCTCCCACTTTAGCTCAACTCAATCTTGCGAGCAACTACTTGACTTCCTTTTCTTACACCTAGCCTCTAAGAAATTTAGCCGCCACCTGACACTTCTCACATGTCTTCCTTCATAGTATGCTACCCAATTATTGCCTCAATTCAATATCATTCCCTGTAGCACTTAATCCAGCACATCACCACAACTTCAAAACTCTCTAATGATCATCTTTCTCGGGTTGCCTTCATTAGAAATACTTATTCAATACTGAACCACCGCACACCACGACTTCTGACAGATGCCTCTTAAATACTACTTCCCAATACCCCCGACCCCATGCAACCGAAGAAACCATAGCACCGACAAACTTAACACATTCCATTCGATCAATGACGACGATATCACATCACAGGTGAATATTCCACCTCACTTGAAAACGCCAAGTCTTACTACTTTATCAATCCAAAACCTGACCATTTATAGTTCAATTGTCTTTCCTCCGCCGGAACTAAAATGTTAAAATCTCAAAATCACGCTCTAAGAAGACCTCCCTTCAAGTCATTCATTGCCTCTACATATGGGCAAGCATCCTACCATCAAACCCACATTGCGCGATAACCAATCGTAAGCATCATCACTACCTGAGCATAGCCTTAAGGCTCTCAGAAACACATCTACTGAGCTGATACAACATATTATCCTTCCGCAGGGCTACAACAACAGCCCCAACCAATTATGCATGGAAAACATTACGCACCCTATTCGTAGCACCATTTCAATTCCCCAAATTCCTGATTCGTAGCAAGCGCTTCGCGACGCGTAAGATTGAGTAGGAAGAAACATAGGCATAAACCTTAAAGGAATCACACCACACGATGAGGAATCAAGAAGGAAAGTACTCCTAACAGCCCTGTAGCCTCTCGAAGATAAGTACAGACGTCTCTGTATCGATCCGCAAGACTCTACTAGACTTGCTCATGACTCGTGAAACCTAAGGGAACCTAGTGCTCTGATACCATGTTGTCATGACCCAAAATTTATTAAGGTCGTGATGGCGCCGGACACCAGCGTCAGGCAAGCCAACCATCAACTAGTTGAAATAAATTCTTGTTTTAACATTTTTGAAATTGTTACCTTTCACTTACAGCCCAATGAGAGAATAAAAATTTATTAAAGAAAAACGACAGGTAAACCATTCAATTTATTAAATAAAACCCCAAACACATCCCAGAACTCGGTGACACAAGTACATGAGCAATTTCTAAGAACTTTACAAACACAACAAAGCTTGTCTGAAATACCAAGGGAAAATGAATTTAAAAATGAAAATACAATACATAGAGGAAGACTCTGTCGGCTGCGGGTCGCCTCCGGATAATGCAGCTCACTGAAGTCTCCAATGATGGACACATCGCGGTGAAAGTACCTGTGTAATAAAAATGCACATCAAGTGCAGTATGAGTACGAAAACAACGTGTACTCAATAAGTATCCCGCCTAACCTCAGAGAGGTAGCGACGAGAGGTCGAATTTGACACTTGTTATAAGTCAGTTTAGTATATTCCAGTGAGATGCTAAGCATGAGTATCATAGGAAATTTAATAATAATCAGGGATAAAAAATATCAACTTCTTTCGCACTTAACACATTAAACCTCCATCATTTCAGTCGGCAATTTAAAACTTCTTAGGCCAATAAACAATAATAATTACAGGAAATACGCAACAATTATCATGCGCAAGAAAATGCCGAGGGTCGAACGGCGCGGACCAATCAATAATTAAATGTGCACTGTCGAGGGTCGAACAGCCCGAACCATAGATGCATCTATCTGCCCCGCTCCTGAATCGAACATGCGACGCGGTTAACATAATACTAGGGCTACCCTGCTCGCGAATCATACCTGCGACTCTACTCCCCGTATAAATATACACATATACAGGGTCATCCTGCTCGCGAATCATACATATGACTCAGGCACCCAAAGTTACACACATTAACACCAATAAACCACGCTTTTATCAGGAAAATTAGTTGTTCAATGAAGTGATAAAATTCTCCTTTAAATAAACATGAGAATAGTATTTAAAACGTTTTTGGAGATTTACTTGCCAATTTCGACAGGGTTCCAAACTCTATAGATTTATCTGAAACACAATTATCTAAGGAAGAATCAATTCTCCTTCGAGGTGATTAAGAAAAGTAAACTCTATCCTTCTAAGAGATTTAGTTACTAATTGAAAGCATCACAAGATATTTTATTAACAATGTCACAAGTACAACAAGTAAAGCATGCTAGTAGGTCCTAGACTACCCGGACATAGTATATTAGTAGCTACGCATGGACTCTCGTCACCTCGTGCGTACGTAGCCCCCGCAAAGAATAGCACATAATTAATTAGTTCACCTATGGGGAAAATTCCTCCTCACAAAGTTAGAAAGGAGACTTACCTCGTGTGGATCCTACTCTCCGGTCAAGAACGCACCCAAAACTCCAAGCTCGTCTCCCAAGGACTCGAAACTAGCCACAAGTTACTTAATTATATCAACAAAGTGCTAAATGTATCAATTCTAATGCATGGAAGTGAGTTTTCTAATGTTTTCCCCAAAAATTCAAAAATCGACCCCGGGTCCGCTCGGTCCAAACCCGAAATTCGAACCAAAACCCGATTACCCATTCGCCCCGGAGCCCGGATATATAAATGATTTTGGAATCCGACCTCAATTTGAGGTCTAAATCCCCAAATTTCAATGTTCTTAGGTTTACGCAAAATTTCCAATTCCACCATGAAAACCCTAGATTCTAGGATGAAATCTTGTAAAAAGAAGTTAAGGAGCGAAGAAAATGAGTTAGAAATCACTTATAAATGTTTTGGAGAAGAAAAAGTGTTTGGAAAATCGCCTCTTATGTTTTTAGGTTTTTGAAAAATGAAAAATAACTGAAAATCCCACTTATGTATACCCCTCTCAGAGCCCCACCGCGGACCGCACAAAAACGACCGCGGACCTCGCTGGCAAAAACAAGAAAAAGTGAAGAAAACAAAGAAATATGACTGCAGTGACATGCTCTCGTATTTTGGCCATAACTTTCTCTACAGATGTCCTGATTGCGATTACTTTATCTTTCTGGAAACTATACACGAAGGGCTACAATTTTCTTTTTTGAATCATCTCAAAATCACTTGTAGAGCAAAAGATATAGGCCTCCAAAATCGGACCAGTGGTCTAGCTCCTCCACCGCGGACCGCACAAAAACGACCGTGGCCGCGAAGGCCCTCACCGCGGTCAGCACAAAAAGGACCGCGGACCTCGGTGGTGGGTTCAGAGATTTGACTTCTCAGACCTACAATATCTATGTTTTAAGCCTAAAGACATCCCGGGGCCTACCCGCAACTCACCCGAGCCTTCGGAACTTCAAAATAAATGTACCAAGTCCCAAATCATCCTAAGGACTTGCTCGAGCCTTCGGAACACTCAAAACAACGCTAAAACTCGAAATCACACCTCAAAACCCCTAGAATTAAACTTAAGAACTTTAAGTTCTTGAATTCGTTAATAATGCGCTGAACAGGCCTATACTACTCGGAATGACACCAAATTTTGCAAGCAAGTCATAAATGACATAACGGAACTATTCCTGGTCTCGAAATTCCGTTCGGACCTCGATAACACAAAAACACGTTCCAACCAAAATTTGAACTTAAAGAAACTCTTATTTCACTATTGGACGCCGAAACGCTCCCGGGTCATCCAAAACCCGTTCCGAACACACGCCCAAGTCCGAAATCATCATACGAACCTGCTGGAACCTTCAAATCCTTATTCGGAGGTCGTCTACTAAAAATTCCAATCCTAGTCAATTCTTCCAACTTAAGGCTTCTGAAATAAGAATTTTCTTTCCAATTTAACTCCGAACTTCCCGAAATTCAACTCCGACCACACCTACAAGTCATAATACCTGAAATGAAGCTGCTCGTGGCCTCAAACTGCTGAACGATGCGCTAGAGCTTAAAACGACCGATCGGATCGTTACACTAAATTCATAAAATGACCCCTTGGGTCATCACAATTATTCCTAAAGTTTGAACTTTAAAAGTATAGTACTTAATTAGTACACAGTAATAGAGTTTCACCTACAAAGAGCTTTTAATTAGAATTTCACTTCAAAAATCTACTAAATCCAGTAACCGAACTTGGTGTTCTTTCAAATTTTAGATAGGAGTTTTATCAAAATATTTTTTCATGCGAAGAAGTGATTAAAAGTAGCTATTTTTCAATTTTCCCCCTTTAACCTACATCACTTGGAACTATCTATCTATATCTTTATCTATATCTATATTATTATAAAAATATAAATAATTTATGTTAAAAATATCCCTGAAATATTGATCGACTTTTATGACTTTCATATTTATATAATTTGAGAATATAATTATAAATCTCCTACGGCTAAATTTCTTTTCCATTCAAACTACACCTACGCGAAGACTAAAAAGTCGATTATATGAAGTCTCTTTTGAGTCAAATTCTCTTTATTCTTCTTAAACTCAATCGTTTTGGACTCTGCTCCTTATCAACCTTTCTTCTTCGTAGTCAACTACTTGTATTATTCTACAAATATATGTTAGTTATTTTCCTTTTTGTAGTCCACAAATGGTTAATATGCTTATGATATTCCATAAACTAAAGACAGCGAGGAACCAAACTTTGTATTTTATAAAATCTTATTATGGTATTCCATAAATTAGACTCTCCACATCGCCTACTTCTTTTTGGTATAGCCTACTTTTTCTTGGGCAACAGTTTGCACCCACCTCTTCTTCGACAACAATATGCTTCTACAGTAGTCACCTTTTTTTAGACAACAATATGCTTCGTTTTGTTTTTCTTCTCCAGTTTGTATGTGATTTAGATTTATTGCATGAATCCATGTAAAAAAAAGAATAAGTCAGTTATTCCTATAAAAAATGTCATTGTTGCACATTATCCATTATTCGTTTTGTTGTAGAAAAAAACAAAGATCTCCAAAGTTATTATTACTTCTCTTTATTGTTTCTGTTTTTCGCAATTGGGTTAAGGTCGTGTGTCTGAATTAGAGAGAAATAATGTGGTTTAGAAATTTTATAAAAAGCAAAAATAACAATGCCATCTTAACTTTTATGGTAATTGTTTTTGTATCTTCTTTTTTGTTTTTGTCATATTTTTTAATTTTGGATATCAAAGTCTTATGCATTGATGTAGTATCTAGGTTTAAATTTATATATTAAAAATCAATGGTTTGTGCGATTTCAAAGTATTATGTTAGTGCAACCATACTGATTTTCAGCATTTAAAAGATTTGTCTCATATTTTCCATGTCAACCATGTTACAGTCATTGACTGCTAATGCTTTTATCCGATTGAATTTCTATTAATCTAATTGTTGAAATATTAAGTCCTCTTTTTGACATATCTAATAAGTTATTTTCCTTGTCAATACATTATTTGCTGTATTGAGCATTCATCTTATAGATAATATATAGATTTCGACCAAATTAGGGTCACGACCCGAAATCCCACCTTCAGGCTGTGATGGCGTCTAACGTTGAACCCGCTAGACAAGCCAACGTTTTGATTAAATTCACTATTTCTTTATTTACGATATTCGAAAGAACAACAATAAACATGAATAAATAAATAAGAATGCGGAAGCTAAGAATCCTTCGACTTAATAAAATAAATATCACGAAATTCCGTACATAAACCCACAGAACTGGTGTCACAAATCTCACGGACAGTCTAAGATTGCTACAACAAGAGTCTGAAATGAACAAGTACAACTTTCTGGAAATACAAATAAGACAGAAAGGAAAAGGTAGATGGTGACGCCAAGGCCCACGAATGTCTGCGAGACTACCTCGGTGTCGCCTTTGTGGACTGAAGAATACTCCCTCTATAAGTGTCCACTGGGTCCGGCTCAGTAATCTGCACAACATAAAGAAGTGCAGGTGTAGCATCAGTACAACCAACCCCATGTACTGAGTAAGTGCCGAGCCTAACCTCGGCGAAGTAGTGACGAGGCTAGGACACGACAACTAATAACACCTGTGCAATTCAATAATATAACATGAAATAAGCAAGTAAATACAACAACGGTGGATAACATGTTGGGGATGAAGGGCAACAACTAGTTGAAATAACAGAACAGGATAATAGTTGAAATGTAAAAATAACAGTAGGAAGTACAGCTCTGAACAAGTAAATAAACAGAAGCGGCACGACATGTCCCCTCGTGCTATAACCTCACAATCACTCGGCACGGAATGTCCCCTCGTGCATAAATAATAATTACTCGGCACGGAATGTCCCCTCGTGCATAACCTCACAATCACTCGGCACGGAATGTCCCCTCGTGCATAAATAATAATTACTCGGCACGGAATGTCCCCTCGTGCATAACCTCACAATCACTCGGCACGGAATGTCCCCTAGTGCATAAATAATAAATGATCACTCGGCACGGAATGTCCCCTCGTGCATAACCTTACAATCATTCGGCACAGAATGTCCCCTCCTGCATAATATATGTAAAAGCAATAATTGACATGAAAGACAATAATAAGAAACCTCAAATGTACAGAAATAATCAATAAGTATTCTACCGTCCCGGCAAGGGACTCAGCTATAACGAATCTCACTCAGAGGTATAATTATAACAAATGATCCTCAACCGGGCGAATAATCAATAACCATCTACATCATGAAATGCCCTCAATGTATCACTTCCAGAACAACAATTAATTCATTAGACAGAAAATATCAAAGAACACTATATAAATCATCAAGTTCTACTCACGGGCATGCTCGACCACAACATATAGGTACCCGTCACCTCACCTATACGTTGGACATGGATTAACACATAGCAAATAAGACTCTATACCTATTCCCTCAAGCTAAGGTTAGGCCAAACACTTACCTCGGCTCCAAGAATGCAAATCAAGCCTCTAGCACCGCTTTTCCTCTCGAATCCGACTCCGAAACAATCGTATCTAGACATGATTGACTCAATAACATCAATAATTACTCAACAATTCAATTCCAAAGCCTAATTATAGATTTCCTAACATTCTTCCAAAATTTCCAAAATTCGTCCCCGGGCCCGCTTGGTCCAAACACAAGGTTCGAACCAAAACCCGATCACTCATTCCCCCACGAGCCCGAATATATAATTTGTTTTGAAATCCGACCCCAAAACGAGGTTGAATTCCCAAATATTTGAAAATCCCTAACTCTACCCAAAATTCCAATTTCTACCTTTAAGTTCATGTTTTTAGGCCTAACTAGTGGGTGTTTAAGAAAAATGAAAAGAAACAAGTTAAAGATCACTTACCTAAGAGGTTATGGTGGAAGAATTTCTCCAAAATCGCCTAAGAGGATTGGGGAAGATGAAGTTTGAGAAAAATGGGGTAAATCCCGTAATGGGTTCTGTTTTTAGGCTTTTAAAATAACTTTGTAAATTAACTCTATGCGTTCGCAGCAAGAGATCCGCGTTCGCACAGTGTTCCCTCACATACCCTCCGCGATCGCGTGCACAGAGGTGCGACCGCACTGTGCATATGCTACCCATCCCCCAGGCCCACGCTATTATTGTGCGTTCGCGACCCTACCCACGCGTTCGCACAATAGACCCCAATTAACCTTCCGCGTTCGCACCCAGCTTGGTGTGTTCGCACAGCACCACCCAACCCCCTCCCCAGATTACCCTATGCGTTCACATGAGTTCTAGTGCGTTCGCACAGTACAAATTTTCCAAACACCAGAAACAGCAATAAGACATCAGAATTTTCAACACTTTTGCACTCCGACACCTAACCGGAACTCACCCGAGCCCTCGGGGCTCAAAACCAAATATGCACACAACCTCAAAAACATCATACGGACTTATTCGAGTAATCAAAATACAAAAATATCATCATGAACATCGAATTAAACCTCAAAATCTATAAAATTTCTCGAAGCTTCATTAACTTTCAAATTTTCTATTTTTAGTCCGAATCACCTCAAACTGAGTCCGTTTCTTACCAAATATCACCGATAATTCATATAACACATATTGAACCTGTTCTGGGCTCCGGAACCATAATACGGGCCCGATAACACAGGTTTCACATCAATTCTCATTTTCAAAAACCTTTACATTTTCAGAAAACAATTTTCTTTAAAAATTCGGAACTCGGAATTCGATTCCGGGCATACGCCCAAGTCCCATATTTTCCTACGGACCCTCCGGAACCGTCAAATCACGGGTCCGGGTCCATTTACCAAAAATGTTGACCAAAGTCAACTTTATTAAATTAATTATAAAAAATTTAACATTTTATCAGTTTCCACATCAAGGCTTCCCAGCTACGCGCCCGAGCTGCGCACACACATCGAGGTGAGATAAACGGAGGCTTTCAGGGCCTCGAAATACAGACTTAGTGTCAAGACCCAAAATCCCACCTTTCAGGCCGTGACTGCGTCTAACGTTGAACCCGCTAGACAAGCCAACGTATACAACATTATTGCCTTAGTAACACAACGTAACAGTATTTAAAACTATTAACCTTCAAACATTTACTGAAATAACTCGAATTCATTAATGTCCAACCTTTTCCGAAAACATCCCACACCATTAGCTCTCACATTTTTACTGAACATCCCAAATCACTTCAAACGTTTCACAGCGGAAAAATAATATTACTTCAACAAAACTCATAATGAAATGATAAGACAACAACAACGAACAATCCCAAAACCGGGGTGTCACAACCTCACGAACTATCTAAACTGACTACTAACTACAAAGTCTAAAAGAAATATACAATTGTCTTGAAACTAGGAGAAAAATTAAGATAATGAGGAATCCAAAAGCAGGAGAGACACCAAGGCCCACGAACGCCAGCGGGTATACCTTGAAGCTCTGGGTGGACTGAAGGTGACTCCCTCAATGCGGTCCACTGGGTCCGGATGCGTGATCTGCACAACATTAAGAAGTGTAGTGTAGCATCAGTACAACCGACCCCATGTACTGAGTAAGTGTCGAGCCTAACCTCGGCCAAAGTAGTGACGAGGCTATACTTGACATTAACGATAACCTGTCCTATTCTACAGCAGGTAATAGGAAATAACACAAGGCAGGAGATAAGCCAACAAGTAGGGGATACGGAGCAGAAAAAGGGGGGGGGGGACAAGTGAAATAAAGCAGTCACATCGACAAATAGAAGTGATCCAGAGAAACAATCCAACAAAATCGACAACGAAACAAGTATAAATGTCAGAAAAGTAAACAATGGCACGGCATCACCCTTCGTGCTTTTACTCTCTTCCTCACAATGCAATGTAATCAAATATCATGGCACGACATCACCCTTCGTGCTTTTACTCTCTTCCTCACAATGAAATATACGATGTATCATGGCACGGCATTAACCTTCGTGCTTATAATCAATAAAAGTCATGGCACAGCATTAACCTTCATGCTTATAATAAATATGAATCATGGCACGGCATCACCCTTCATGCTTTATACTCTTCCTCACTATGCAATGTAAACAAATATCATGTCACGGCATCACCCTTCGTGCTTTACACTCTTCCTCACCAAACAATGATATATAACATGGCAAGGAGTACAGCATAGTGGAAATAAGCAGTTCAAAACACCCGACAAGGGGGAAACATCAATTAGTAGCTCAAGAAATGCCCGACAAGGGTCTTAGCTATAACCAATTACCTCAATCACGTACTCTACACTTGTATTATCATTCGTATCAATACTTCTCAAACTCAACAGCCAATACTTTTAGTCAAGAATAACTTACAAAGTAAAGACAATCTCATAATATGCTAAACATGGAAGAAATACTGCAATTTCTATCAA
>MDKH01197085.1:0-32062 GCA_005239495.1 Nicotiana undulata
ATGCCACCCCAAGTGTGGCCATAAATTCCTTATCTGACGGTGCGGGTGAGAATGATTCCCCAAACCTGAATTTGCCTGACCCTTCCATTCCAGGCCAAACTGTTCAAATTCCTGCTCAAGCGGAGGGTGCCGCAGTCCCTCCCGCTGATGTTCCTGATCCTTCCTCAGTCCCAGCTTCCGGTCCCGGTCCCGGTATTTCTAATGGGGACCTCAGGGGAGCAATTCAGATGTTGACTCAGCTAGTGGCCTCCCAGGACCAAAGATCACATGCTGCCCCTGCTTCCTCTAGCGAGCAAGGGGATTCTTCGGGTTCCAGAGTCAACCAGTTTCTGCGATTAGCCCCTCCAGAGTTCACAGGCACCGACCCAGAGGCCGATCCTCAGGATTTTATAGATGAAATGTACAAGACTCTCCGGGTTATGAGGGCTAATGAGACAGAGAGGGTGGAGTTAGCTTCCTATCGGTTGAAGGAGCGGCATATTCATGGTTCGAGATATGGGAGAGTTCCTGTGGTGAGGGGAGCCCTCCGGCAAGGTGGGACGAGTTTGTGGATGCTTTCATGGATCATTTCTTGACTGTCGAGACTAGGGCAGCTCGTGCTGCAGAGTATGAGGTCCTTAAGCAGGGCAACATAAGTGTGTGGGAGTATCATATGGAGTTTGTGCGCTTTTCCAAGTATGCTACCCACATGATGCCGACTATGGAGGCCAGAGTTCGTCGGTTTGTTCAGAGCCTTGGTCCCTTGGTTGTCAATGAGGCTGCTACAGATTCTTTGCACTCAGATATGAAATATGGGAAGATTGTGGGATTCGCCCAATCTACGGAGGCTCGAAAATTGAAGATAAGAATGGAGAGAAAGAGTGGTAGTAGGGCCCGGTCGGCGGGCATTCTTGGGAGTTCAGTTGGAGGTGCGAGATCAGCCCTTGGGAGAGGGTCGCCAGGACCATCTCAGTCCTATGCTCAGTCCTCAGCCAGCGCACCGCCATCAAGGTATAGTTATCAGCAAGGAGGTCGCTTTGGGACCGGTTCAGATAGCATGAGGTTCCATCAGTTGGGTCGTTCTGGTGGGAGGTTACAGCAGCAGCGGAGGACCCCATGCCCTTAGTGTGGGAGGTTCCATTATGAGCCATTTTACCTGGATGTCCCGGTGTGCTATAGATGCGGAGTGAGGTTCCATGTTCAGCGAGATTATCATGCGCCCAGTCACGGCACAAGTAGGGGTACTATTCAGCCGTCCAGTTCGTCGGCCGCTACATCTTCATCACGCCCTCCAGCTCCAGCAGGGCGCGGTGCAGCTAGGGATAGAGCACGGGGTCAAGGGGACCCAGTCGATTCTATGCTTTGCGTGGTCGCCAGAGTGCGGAGGCTTCTCTAGATGTTGTCACAGGTATTCTGACTGTCCAATCGCATGATGTTTATACTCTTATTGATCTCGGGTCTTCATTGTCATATGTCACTCCATTTATTGCTTCAAGTTTTGGGATAGAACCCGAACAGCTTCATGAGTCGTTCTTTGTGTCGACTTCGGTTGGTGATTCTATCACGGTCGCGCGAGTCTATAGGAATTATGTTGTCACGGTGTGTGGTCGAGATACCACGGACGATCTTATTGAGCTAGGAATGGTGTATTTTGATGTTATCATGGGAATGGATTGGCTCTACTCGTGCTTTGCTAAGCTCGACTACCGAACCAGAATTATGAGGCTTGAGTTTCCTAATGAACCAGTTGTTGAATGGAGAGGGAATGATGTTTTGCTAAGGGGTAGGTTTATTTCCTATCTTAAGGCCTCCAAGATGATCAGGAAGGGGTGCATTTATCATCTGGTCTGGGTTGCGGACACCACTTCAGAGGTGCCTGCTCCCGAGTCCGTGACGGTCGTGAATGAATTTCATGAAGTATTTCCGGATGAGCTTCCTGGGATTCCGCCAGATAGAGAGATCGATTTCGGGATTGATGTATTGCCAGATACGCAGCCAATATCTATTCCACCTTACAGGATGGCGCCAACAGAATTGAGAGAGTTAAAAGAACAATTGAAAGATCTATTAGAAAAGGGTTTCATTCGGCCAAGTGTGTCGCCTTGGGGCGCACTGGTTCTTTTTGTCAGAAAGATGGATGGATCGCTTCAGATGTGTATTGATTATCGCCAGTTCAGCAAGTTCACCATCAAGAATAAATACCCATTGCCTCGGATAGATGATTTATTCGATCAATTGCAAGGTGCTAGGTTCTTCTCAAAGATTGATTTACGGTCCGGATATCACCAGTTGAAGATCAGAGAGCAGGATATCCCTAAGACCGCCTTCAGGACTTATGGGCACTTTGAATTTTTGGTAATGTCTTTTGGGCTAACCAACGCCCCAGCTGCTTTTATGGATCTTATGAATCGGGTTTTCAAGCCGTTTCTTGACTCCTTCGTGATAGTCTTCATTGATGACATCCTTGTTTATTCGCGAAGTCGGGAAGATCATGCTAATCACCTCAGGGCAGTCCTGCAGACTCTTCATCAGCACCAGTTGTATGCAAAGTTTTCAAAATGTGAGTTTTGGCTAGAATCAGTCACCTTTTTGGGCCATGTTGTTTCCATGGAAGGGATTCAGGTTGATCCCCAAAAGATTGCAGCGATAAAGGATTGTCCTAGACCAGCGACCCCGATAGAGATTCGTAGTTTCTTGGGTCTAGCTGGGTATTATTCGGAGGTTCGTGGAGGGATTCTCTACCCTCGTCTCCCCATTGACTAAGCTGACGCATAAAGCAGTTAAATTTCAGTGGTCCGATGCTTGTGAAAAGAGCTTTCGGGAATTGAAGTCGAGATTGACTTCGGCGCCAGTGTTGACCTTGCCAGAAGGTTCAGAAGGGTTTGTGGTGTATTGTGATGCTTCAAGAGTTGGTTTGGGGTATGTATTGATGCAATGTGGTAAGGTAATAGCGTATGCTTCAAGGAAACTCAAGAAACACGAGAAGAATTATCCGACGCATGATTTGGAGCTCGCAGCGGTTGTGTTTGCATTGAAAATCTGGTGGCATAATCTTTATGGAGTCCACGTGGACGTGTTCACAGACCACAGGAGTCTTCAGTACTTATTCCAACAGAAGGAGTTGAATTTAAGATAGCGGAGGTGGTTAGAATTGCTCAAAGATTATGATATGAATATTTTGTACCATCCAGGGAAGGCGAATGTGGTAGCCGACGCTCTTAGTCGGAAATCCATGGGTATCTTGGCACATTTAGAATCCGGTCAGAGGCCTTTGGCTTGGGAGGTTTATCAGTTGGCCAGTCTAGGGGTCTGTCTTTTGACCTCAAGTGAGGGGGATGTCGTGGCGCGTAATGGAGCGGAGTCTTCTCTTGTAGCGGAAGTCAAGGAAAAGCAATTCAGAGATCCAGCATTGCTACAGTTGAGAGAGGCAATTTTGAATCACAAGACATCAACACTTTCACTTGGCAATGATGACGGTGTCTTGCGGTGTCAAGGGAGGCTATGTGTTCTAGATGTGGATAATCTTCGGGAGAGGGTAATGGCAGAGGCTCATAATTCCATGTATTCTATTCACCTAGGTTCTACGAAAATGTATCTTGATCTCAAGGAGATTTATTGGTGGAATGGTATGAAGAGAGGTGTGGCGGACTTTGTGGCTAGGTGTCTGAATTGTCAGCAAGTGAAGGTCGAGCATCAGAGGCCCAGTGGGTTGGCGCAGCTTATGGAAATACCGATGTGGAAATGGGAAATGATCAATATGGACTTTGTGGTAGGGTTACCCCGCACTCAGTGCAAGTTCGACTCAATTTCTGTAATAGTGGATCGACTCACGAAGTCGGCGCAGTTCTTGCCAGTCAAGTCCACCGATACTGCAGAACAGTACGCTCAGTTGTATATCAAAGAAATAGTCAGACTCCATGGCACTCCAGTTTCTATTATCTCGGATCAAGGGGCCCAGTTCACAGCTAACTTTTGGAGGAAATTTCAACAAGGTTTGGGTACTCAGGTAAATCTCAGGACAACTTTCCACCCACAGACGGACGGTCAAGCGGAGCGGACTATTCAGACGCTTGAAGATATGATACGAGCTTGTGTATTAGATTTCAAGGGTAGCTGGGATTATCACTTGTCGCTTATAGACTTTTCTTACAATAACAATTTCCATGCTAGTATTCAGATGGCCCCATTTGAGGCATTGTACGGAAGGAGGTGTAGGTATCTGATTGGATGGTTTGAGGTTGGTGAGGTTGAATTGTTAGGACCGGATCTTGTGCACCAAGCTATGGAAAAATTTAGAGTCATTAAGGAGAGGATGAAAACTGCTCAGAGTCGCCAAAAATCCTATACGGACGTTCGTCGTAGAGATTTGGAGTTCCAAGTAGATGATTGGGTATTCTTGAAGGTGTCTCCCATGAAGGGAGTGATGCGGTTTGGGAAGAACGGGAAATTGAACCCTAGGTATGTTGGGCCATATCAGATTGCTCAAAGGATAGGGCAAGTAGCGTATAGGCTGGAATTGCTCCCTAGGATGTCATTAGTGCATTCGGTGTTTCATGCGTCCATGTTAAAGAAGGTAATTGGAGATCTAGCTGCCATCGTACCAGTTGAGACCATTGAAATTAATGAAGAATTGTTATATGAAGAGGTTCCGGTTGCTATTCTTGATAGGCAAGTCCGTAGATTGAGAAAAAAAGAAATTGCTTCTGTTAAGGTGTTATGGCGAAGTTAGCAAGTCGAGGAAGCCACGTGGGAAGCGAAAGTGAAATGAGAGAAAAATATCCCCATTTTTTTGAATAAGTCTAGTAGTGATCGTGAGAGCTGCCATCTCTAAGCAATTATATGTTGTGTCAAAATTTGTGCAAAGGCACCCCATTTCCTTCTTAATTGCCCTACTATTGTAACTTCTGAAGTTGTGCCATATTTGTGCATATTGTGATTATTTGGGTAATGTGCAACTCCTTGAAGTAAGCTAAATTATGTGCAATTCATGTGATAGTTAAATGATATGCAAGTTGTGGTGTTAACTGAATTATGTATAAGCATGTTGAAGTAATTGAATTATATACACTTTGATGAGATAACAGAATTATGTGCAAGTTGTTGGAGTAATTGAAAATGTGTGAAATTGGTTAACAATGTGTTTCGGGGGCTCTCTGACAGGTAGATATGCCTAATTACAAAGGAAACTCTGGCAAAATGTTCAGAAAATATCGGAGTTAGTGAAAATTTAGGGGTTAGCATATTGTGTTTCCAAAAAAATGATTCCCCGATCCTCATTCGAGGAAGAATGATTTTAAGTAGGGGAGGATTTAAAGACCCATAAAATTTCATGTTTAAAATAATGCCCGAATAGGTTCCTGTGTTGTTATAACTGTAGAATTTCTTAAAAACGGACCCTTTTGAGTAAAAAGTACCCCGAGACTTAAAAGACAAAATTTTCCAGAATTGCGCAGATCTGCGGTCCACTATGTGATCGCAGATCAGGTATGCGGACCGCATAGTGGTCGCATACCTGGACAGTCTGCTGTCCAATTTGAGGAAAGCTATGCGGCCCAAGATGGGATCACATTTCGAGAATGCAGGCCGCATAATTGTCGCATTCTAGCACCTTGGTTCTTGCGGAGGGAGTTATGCGACGCACTATGCGATCGCATAACATGTATGCGAAACGCATAATGGTCGCATACCAGGGAAGTCCGGTTCCCCCTTTTGGCCCACTTGAGGGCCAACTATGCGACATGAATGCGGACCGCATAGCAGGAATGCGATCGCATTCCTGACCGCATTTCCTGCTTCGGGGCTCTTTTAATTTCTAATTTTACACCCGACCCCCAGTTTAATAAAACACCCATCCCCTTCATTTTTAACATCTATCTGAACAAAAATAGAGAGAAGTGAGAGTGGGTTCTAGAGAGAGAAGTCTTCATCTTCCTCAAATGGATTCTTCAAATATCACTCAGGCCCGAAAGTTATCGAGTAATCTTCATCTTCTTCACTATAAGAGGTAAGTCCCCACCCCATCTCCCCTTTAATTCTCAGGTTTTGGTTAGGAATGGAACCCACATGAATTGGTTGTGAAAATAAAAGATAAGACTTGCATGCATGTGAATAATCTTCCATAATCTAGTAAAGGGAAACGAGTATGGGTAATTATTCACAAAAAGCGGGTTAATAACCACATAGCGTTCGATAAAATGCCTAAATGAGTTCGAGTTATGTTCATGGTTCCTAATTCTAAGTGAAATATGTCACATTGTAGACTAGATTGACGGTGCTAGACGTTTCGGTGAATTGTGATAGATATTAAAAGGGAATTTCAACTCGAGGTATGTAAGGCTAATTTTAATCTTCGTAGAGTCACCTTGTTGGTGTTCAAGCATGCGGTATGAGTTTCTTGCAGAGTATATATGAAATTGATTGTCCGGCTGTGTTGAGGTGTAAGATTTCATGCTCTGATTCTCTTAGTCGATTACCATGTTAATTGAAATTGTGAAAGGTGATTTCTTTGTGATTGCTCTATCATGTGCAAGGGTCGTTAAATGCTTGATTATGTTGGTATGAAAGATTGGTAACGAACCCAAATGTGTGAAAGTATCTAAGTGCTAAGGGCTGTGTAGCAAGTGATGAAAAGGAGTTGTGAATTTATTTAATTGAACCAAATGACTATTGCAATATCGTATATGACTCATTGCTTGGCAAGGTTTATTGTGGATTGATTTCATACGGAGGAATAAGGGTGATATGTGAGAAGTAATAAGGGTGGAATGTGATTGTCCGGTGGGATCGGGATGCACGCCGCAACAGGAAGTAATAAGGGTGGATTGTTGAGAAGGAATAAGGGTGGAATATGATTGTGTTGAAATAAGAATCTGTGAAACTCTCAATTGTGTTTGTTTTCTGTATCTGTGCACTATTTGTTGATTCCTTTAAGTTTCCCTTATCTGTGTATTGTTTGATTGTACTTAGAGTAAAGTTTGTTCATACATACTAGTACTATTCAACGGTACTAACGTCCCATTTTTCGGGGGCGCTACATGTTTTATATGGATGTAGGTGGTTCCATAGCAGGTAGCTCAGCCCGCCGTTAGTCGTGCCTCCTCTTCATCTTTTCAACAGTTCTGGTGAGCCCCATTTACTCTCGGGGCCGTGTGTGGAACTATATCATTCTCTTTTTCTTATGTTGAAAAAGGTATAGTTGGGGCCTTGTTGCCGGCAAGTTTATGTAAAACTCCTAGTACCCTTAGAGGCTCCGTAGACACTGTGTGGGTTGTGTGTGTGTATATATATATATATATATGTATGCATATTTTGGGCGGTAGTTGTACTCAGTCGTAATTATAGATCGCACAAGAAATGTTGTATGTAACTTGTATGTTTTGAATCGTCGATTGTTGAAAGTTAAAAGAGGAAAATAAATTTATGTGGTAAATCGTACTTTGAATCTAAATTGGCTAATTCATAGGGAACAATGTGTATTATGAACACAGGGTAATGCGTTGGGTAGAAAAGGCAATCCAGGTCCGCTTGACTGGGTTCATCCGGTTAGGCGCCGGTCTCGTCCCTCTGTTTTGGGGCGTGACTGAGTACGTACTTGTCACCTCGCGTACGCGGGCTATAATCAACATAGAAGACTCAATCCTAAGGGGTAGTTTCCCACACAAGGTTAGGAAAGATAGTTACCTCAAAGACGACACCCGGATACTCAAAAGTGAACTCCTCGGGCGAAAAGACCTCCGGTCGGCTCAAAATCAACTAAAACAACTTCAAAATACACATACAATGTATAAGGAACTATTCCGAATAATAAAGTTTCAATCTTTACAAAATTATAAAAATCGACCCAAAAGTCGACCCCCCGGCCCGCACCTCGGAACCCAACAAAATTTACAAAAAATCGAATACCCATTCCGATACGAGTTCAACCACAAAAATTTATCAAATTCCGATATCATTTGGTCCCTCAATTCATGATTTTTCAATTTAGGAATTTCCATTCAAAATCCACATTTTCCTTAACCCAAAACACAAATTAAATGATCAAAACAAGAACTAATTCATGAATTATATTTAATTCTAGTGGAAGAACACTTACCCATTCGATTTGTGTGAAAACCCCTCAAAGAATCGTCAAAATCCGAGCTCTAGAAGTCAAAATATGCTAAAAATGGCTTAACCCTCATTTTTGAAAACTTATATTCTTCCCAGGTATTAATACAATCGCGAAGAGGAAAAATATCACTGGACAAAAATGCTCTATGCGATCGTGAAGGCACATATGCGATCGCATAGGAGAAGTTATCTGCTGCCCAAAACGCCGCACTCGCGAAGCATGAAATGCAATCGCGTAGAAGAGATAATTGGATGCCCTGCTGGAACACTATGCGATCACGATACTGAAGATGCGATCGCGAAGAAGGAGAAAAGTATACCTCTGCGATTGCGGACGAGTATATGCGAACGCATTGAAGGAAAACTGGGCCGGCCAAAATAACACTATGCGATCGCGACTACATCTATGCGATAGCATAGAAGGAAACCATAAAGTAGAAATCAGCAGTTCAAAGATAGGGAAAATTGACCCGAAGCTCATCCGAAACACACCCGAGGCCCCTGGGACCCAGTCTAAATGCATGAACAAGTCAGATGACCTAACATGGACTCGCTCGAGGTTTCAAGTCACATAAAACAACACCAAAACGACGAATCAAACCAAAAATCAAGCTTATGAATTTTTAAAACTTCAAATATCAAAACGCGTGTTGAAACCTATCAATTCAACCCAGAATGACGTGAAATTTTTCAGACAAGTCACAAATAACACAACGGACCTACAGCCATTCCCAGAATTCCATTCCGAGCCCGATATCAAAATTTCACCTATCGGCCGAAGTCGCCGAAATTCTAACTTTCGCCAAATTACCTCAAATTACCCTACGAACCTCCAAAACCTATTCCGGACGTGCGACTAAGTCCAAAATCAACATACGAAGCTGTTGATATTAACCAAAACTCATTCCGAGGCCGTTTACACAAAAGTCAAACCTCCGGTCAACTTCCATCACTTAAGCTTCCATAACTGAAATGTTTCTTCCAATTCGACTCCAGATTATCCGGTAACTGAATCTAACCGCGCACGCAGTTCAATATACCCAATGTGAAGTTGCTTATGACCTTACACCACCGAACGAAGCTTAAATTCTCAAAATGACCGATTGGATCATTACATTTATCGAGTGGGAGTGATGTTTGAACAATGAACACTATAGTAAGAAGTCACTAATATTTTAATGCCATAAGGTAATGAGGGTAATATTAGTAGTACTTCGTCGTAGTTGGAGAATACAAAGGTAAATCATAGTTTGGTGGACACACTTGGGATAGTTTCGGTAACATGATCCTTGAAGAGTTTAATACCAAACTAGATAGTTACGACAAAGCACTATTGGACAAAGATTGCATCAGAAATAACCTGGCAAGATTCTTTAACAAAATCTTATTTTGTGGAGACTTTTAATAGTCATGTAAAAGAATGCCTGAGATGATGTTTGAACAGTGAACACTATAGTAAGAAATCGCTAATATTTCAATGCCGTAAGGTAATGAAGGTAATATTAGTAGTACTTCGTCGTAGTGGGAGAATACTAAGGAAAATTCTAGTTTGGTGTACACACTTGGGATAGTTTCAGTAACAGGATCCCTGAAGAGTTTAATACCAAACTAGATAATTACGACAAAGCACTACTGGACAAAGATTGCATCAGAAATAACTTGGCAAGATTCTTTAACAAAATCTTATTTTGTGGAGACTTTTAACAGTCATGTAAAAAGAATGCCTAAGAAAGTTGTAGATGCATGGTTACAAGTCTAAGTGGGAGATTATTGGAGCATATACTATTAACCATGCGTTTAGATATAGTATATTCTAGTAATTGTCATGGTTAAAAGTCTAAGTGGGAGATTATTGAGATATATATTATTAACCATGGGTTTGGTTTGGATATAGTATTAATTATGGAACAATTGTTTATTCAATTTTAATAAAGTTTTAAATAGATCATATATTAGTCTGTGTCCTTTGTTTATATAGTAGATGATTTAGTGTGTAGAGTTTAGCTTATACACAGAAGATTAGATCATCGGTTCTTATAAGTATAAAATTTGAGTTCACAATCTAATTATGGAATTGGACAAACCATCATGGATGATTGTAGCACAAGATTAAATATAATTTATCTTGATTATGGGAATAATTTAATTTCAACTTCTTGTGCTAGTGCATTTTGTATGTATTGAACGAACCAAGTAGAGATAAGTATTTTATACTGACTTAATAAAATAAACTCTCTAGCCATTAAATGTACTTATACTCTTAATCTTGATATAATTATTATTAGGTGTGTATATTATTATTATTTTGATTTATTAAAAGGCGAGATTCTTTCGTAGGTCAATATGCCTGGTAAATTGGATAATAATAATGTACATTGGCAAAGTAATAGTTAGTTGATGGAATCCATGTCTCGGTTTAGATATTGATGATACACCTTTATGAAATCTTATAAATTTTCATGTGTAAATCCGGCCGGTGAATTTTGTATCCGACAAATGAAATAAGTTAAGCGAAAGTCTCAAGGAAATAATCAATAAATTAAATCGTCAGTAATTTAATTTAATTGATTAGTATCTGAATCTTAACATGGGGATTTAAATAAGATTTAATTGATGAATTTCGAAATTGAATAAGGAGTGCAATTACGAATTTTTAGTGGAATAATTCGTAATTAATTGTGGTGGATATTAATTTCGAAAATTACAAATTAATTCCATAATTGAAAGCCTTGTTAATTAAATTATGTGGTACCTACTGTGCCTAAATAATAGGAAATAAAGAAATCCTTTTTCTGATGGAAAAGAAAACCCAACAGGTTATGGAAAGGGTTTTAACCCTTAAAACTTGTGCTATAAATACATAAGGTTTTTCACCTAGAAAAGAAAGAGAAAAGGGGGCCAAAAATTTCAGCGATGGTGGCCGAAATTTTCAGCAATTTTTCCTAGAAATTTCGCCCGCATGAAATTGCTATTTTCGGGTATTATTTGGGTAACATAGTATAAGACCGTGGAACATTCGAGGATCACGATTGTGCGGGTGGTGGAGATTCCATTTAGAAGTTATGGAATTGAAGGCTCACGCAAAAGAAGAGATATGTTCACGCTTCAAGAGGTTACTCGTGAAACCCCATATATACTAATTGTCTAGATTACATGTGATTTTGATACTGGTATTGCTTCCGCTGCGTATAATAATCTTTCAAGCTTAAGCATTGAATCCATAATTTATGGGGGGAAGAAACAAATCATCATCGTGGTGGCGTATGTCTTGCTTTATTTCATATATTTCTTTTGTTTGTCAAATTCACTCAACAACACGGAAAGTGTTGTACCAGAGAGATTCTTTCATCCTTAATTAGAGATCTCAAATTTGACCTTTAGAGAAAAATTTGTGTTAGGAAACGTTTTTTCTTATTAATTAACTTTATGCCGTGTAAATTTGAATTAATCGGTCCGGTGGATCGAATACTAAATGATCATTAAAAAAAATCCATTTCAATTTCCCTAAATAGTTATGAATAAAATAATTAAAATATAAATAGCGTGATAATTAATTTAAGAGGAATAAATTTTTTAGTGCCTTTAATCCAACACGCATATGATCGCTCACCAATGGTAGCTAGTATCGAATACTATATAGTTGTTGCATTGTGGATGCAATTATGTCAATCGCCGTAGTTTCTTTTTTTATTTCATCGCGTTTTAGTTTCAAATTTTAGTAAGTCGCAAGAAGCATATAAGTTCTATATAATTAGGACCAGAGGCGGATTCAGGATTTGTTGGTTGCGGGTGCCACCAGATTTAATTGAAATTTATTACTAGTCAAATGATTAAATTAGGATGTATATTTGATCGACTATTTTTTCAATTAATTCACTTCCTTTTGATTCGATGTATTTTGAAATTAATTCAGTTCGCTTTACAAATTTGTTGATGCATAAATAAATATATAATAACCGTACTAATAACTTTTGATCTTTTTTTAGATCTGGAAAAAATAGATTAGATGGATAAAAAAGAAAATAACTAAAATTAAATTCAAATGAAAATTTTGAGTTCTAGAAAAAATAAAAGCAGATATAACTTTATAATTTAAATATATAAAAAAGGAATTGCAGAAAGAGAGTTTTTCTTTGTGCAAACAGGAAATATATATATTAATAGCGAAGTAACATGCAGTACATGGCTTTCGTAGTTTGTGTCACATAACACTTTGGTTACCTACGCTTGCTAAATTTTGCAAGCATCATAAGATAAGAATTTTCGGAAAACATATTGTTCTAGTAAGTCACTTTTCACAATACATTTTACATCATACGGTGGTTCCACAAAAATATTCTTCGCTTTAATTAGATCAGCAGATGCCTTCTTTGCCATTTGATGAGCTACCCTATTTCCTTGCCTGAACTCGTGTTGGATGGTTACCTCCTTCTGTTGGTGCATTAATAACCTGCATTTTGTAACAATGTTATCATAATCTATTACCTCGCTGGATTGATAGGATCAACTCCGTGGAGTCTGTTTCTATTTGAAGGGGGAACAATCCCCAAATATGAGCTATTTTAAGTCCCACTAGGAGTGTTTTGATTTCATCTTGTAATGATCCACCAGCATGAGTTGTTTTTGCAAAGCCAACTATCCATTGCCCATTGGCATTTCTGATTACACCACCCAGACCACTTTGTTGAGATTTTTTGTCGAAGCTAGCATCTATGTTTTGTTTAAACCAACCCTTTGGAGGTCTATGCCATTAACATTGATGTGGATTTTTGGAGAAGTGTGTAAACTTTTTTCAGTTAGGAGATGGAATTCAGTGGCCCTAGCAATAATTTGATTAATATTAATAAGATTTTCCGTATTATTTTGATTGTTGTTATTTCTATTTAACCAAATGTGCCAGATAGAAAAAGGAAAAAAAGATTCCAATTTATAAGGTTGTTTTTATTGGGTAGTCAAAAGTGTTTAGCTGAATGAGCCAGTGATCACCCTGATCATTATAGAAGTTATGCCACCCAATACTGTCTCAAAAATATTTAACGGCTTTGCAGTTAAAGAAGATATGGATTATGGATTCTTCTTCATGACATTTGCATATAGGACATGTTGGGTCAATATTTAAACCGATTTTTGCTAGATATTTTCTACAAGGAATATCGTTATGGAGACATTACCATACAAAGAACTTAATTTTATTTGGGTACGTTAGATCCAAAATCCAATAAAAATCAATTTGTATGGCTGTGTTAGATTCCATGATAGTGTAGCAAGTGTTGGTCGTAATGACACCTTTTGTAGTGAACGACCATATTGGAATGTCACTATTAGGTTTCTTGAGACAGATTTTAACCTTGGAGACGTTATCATTGATTTCATTTGGAATGTTGAAGGATATGTTGTTAAAAATCTAATTTTTACCATCAAAGACGTCTTTTATTTTTAGAGAATAATACGTATTTAGAAGGGGTCCTTCTATTGTTTTCCTAAGGCCTCCTAATTTTGAATCCAATTAGTTTTTCAAAATTTTCATGTTTAATTGGTGGTGGGGTGACCAAATAATACCTCTGGAGCATAAGTCCCAATCTTTTTAATGCTTTTTCAAATGAAAGAATTTCTGTTTTTGGCATAACTATTAGCATAAGAGGTAATGTTTAGGTTGGCCCATAGAGTAGTAGCGTTAGTAAGGATTCTCCATAGCAGACTAGAAATAGTGCATAGGTTTTTGTCCTTTGCACTATGGAGTCCAATGCCTCGCTTGCTTTTTGGTTGACAAATAGTAGACCATTTGATGAGGTGAGTGTTTTTCCTCTCATTGGTAGTACCTCATATGAAGTCCCTTTGTACTTTATCAATTTTATTTAGAATATTTGTAGGTAGTAAGGTGTATTGCATATAAATCTTTGGGATTGAGTTCAAGCAAGAATGGGACAAGGTTGTTCGTCCAGCTATATTAATGAATTTCATTTCCATGCCGCTAGTTTGGCTCTCATTTTATCAATTATGAATTGGTAGTCCTTTGGCCTAGGGTATTTGTTTAATATAGGAAAACCTAGGTAGGTTCCAAAGGAATCACTTTTTTTTAATACCCAACCTATTGGTAATTTCCTTAATGAGAGTATGGGTACAATTGTTAGAGAAGACAATTCAAACTTAGTATTGTTTATACATTGCCCTGATAGGTCACAAAAAAGTTCTAATACTTTTTGGATGGAATGACATGATTTCATATTGACCTTGGCCATCAGAGTAAGATCATCTACTGCAAAGAATAAGTGAGCAAATTTTGGATTTCTTTTCCTTACGGTTATTGGATCCCAATTTCTACTATCAACTTGATAGTTTATGTATCTTGACAATATTTCTAGACAAAGTATGAAGATATAGGGTGATATAAGATTCCCTTGCCTGATTCCCCGGCTTGGTTCGAAGAAGGTAGTAATGGAACCATTAACCAGAACTACTATGGAATTGGTTGATATGCAATTTAATTTTTTGAATTTTTGAGGGAAGTTGAAGTATATTAATGTGTGATGGACAAATGACCATTCTAATCGGTCAAATGTTTTTCTAGGTCAATTTTAAGGAGCATGTGACTTTGTTTTCCTTTTAATTTCTGTAACATGGAAACTAGTTCTTGAATGATAACAGCATTATCAGATGCCCTTCTATTTTTTATGAAACTAGCTTGAAAGGGACTAATAAGCTGTTCAAGAAAAGGTTTGACGCGATTTTCCAGGATTTTAGTGATTAATTTATAAATAATATTGCAAAGGCCAATTGATCTAATTCCTAATGTTATTAGCATTAGGGATTTTTGGGATTAAGCAAAGGTAGGTTCTGTTAATGTCTTTTGGGATCTCCTGATTTTTAAAAATGTTATGACATAAGTTTATAACTGAGGGTCCTATAATTCCCCAGTATTTTTGGAAAAAGAAGGGGTGAAGGCCATCCAGACCCGGGGCTTCGAAAGGTTTAAAGGAAAAAATAGCCCTTTTGATTTCAATATCAAGTAAAGTGTTGTCAAGAGAGCTTAGGTTTAAAAGGTTATGCGCAGAGTTGTTCCTTAGAGGACTAATCCAGCTTGTCTTGTATTGAGAAATAGTGAAAACATTGGTAAAATAATTAAGGACATGAGAAATAACTAGATGAGGTTCATTGATCCAATTTCCTTCATTATCTTTAAAGACGTTAATCTTGTTTCTTCTTTTTCTATTAGAGGCTGAGACGTGGAAGAACTTAGTGTTGGAATCTCCCTCATTAAACCACATAACGCTAGATCTTATCCTCCAATAATCCTCTTCAATCTTGAGCTAATCATTGTAATACCTTTTTTAATCAATTTCTAGGGTTTGGAGGAAACTACTATAGGCATAATGTTTGGAGTTTTGAATTCCTTGAAGTCGAGCTAGAAGCTTTTGTTTTTTCCCCATAATGTCACCAAAAGTTTTTTCCTTCCAAACCTTAACTTTATTTAAGAAATTTTGGCTTACCCTAAAATAGTCATTGTTATACCAATTATTTTGGACTAAGGATTGGAATTCTGAATGTTTACACCAGAAAGATACAAGTCTAAGGGGTTGTTTGTGCAGTAAATTATTTTTAGGGATCAAATTTACTAGAATAGGGTTATGATCCGATTAAGTCTTAGGAAGGTGGATAATCAAACTTTTAGGGAATAAATTAACCCACTCTTCATTTCCTAATACTTTATCAAGTCTTTCCATAATGAGACCTTTATTTTTGTATCTATGGTTGAACCATGTATATTTACAACCTTTAAAATCAAGATTAATTAAATTACAATTGTTAATTTTTGACCAAAGAAATTTAGCTCTATTGTCGTTAATAGATCTACCACCAAAATTTTCATTAGTTCCCAAAATATCGTTAAAATCTCCCCCTACCAACCATGGTCCATTATAATTCCTACTAATATTTTCAAGATTTTCCCACATCACATTTCTACTAAGTATATTAGTACTTGCATAAATAGAACTAAAAAGCCAAGATTTACGAATAGGCGTTACCTCAATTGCAGCATGGATTTCCTGATTCCTAAGGACAATGTTTTGGACAGTCACTACTTCATGGTTGTATAGCACCACTACACCTCCTGCTTGGCCTTCTGCTGGCACCTCAATCAACTCTGTAAACCCAAAATCACTAAGCGAATTAGTGTGGTTTCCCATTCTAGTCTCTAACAGTGCCACCATACAAAACTTATGGGTATCTATCATTTCCCTGAAGTTCCTTCTAAAATTATCATTGTTCCCTCCCCTTATGTTCCAAATGATGAAGTTTGTAGGTCGATTCATTGAGATATTAAGATCACAGTTTGCTGGTTCCGCATTCTGCCTCACTAACCCTAGGACTGGGTTCCTTCTCAATGAAGGAACTAGGATCATGGCTCTGTTGCCCACTGTGGGTCCTGAGGTGGTCTTATGTCCATCTAGAATTTTTATAATGCTAGTAGGCAACTAAGCACATGCCACTTCTCTTGCCTCTCCGTAAAGAGAAACACTTTTACTCTTTCTAGGTTTGAGAATTCTAGGACTCTTTCTAAGAGTAGGCTGAGGGGTTCTTCTTCCTCCATTTCTGCTTCTGCTGGTTTTGGTTCTTGGACTTAGTGGTGGGGTGGTGGTGGAGGTTGTTGGTGAGTTAGAGGTACTGGTGGCTCCTGGGCTGGCTGAGGTTGTTCCCATGGCAGGAATATGGGGTTGAGTTGGGTTAATGTCTCTGGCAGGAAGAATGGCATGTCTAGGAGATCATTCTGAGGGTAGATTGGGTTGAAGTGTTGTGGCAAGTTCCATTGGTTTCTCATTGCATGCACCAGTTGGGGGTTCATTGAGGGTGCTAAGAGTTGAAGGATATTGTTGAGACAAACCTGGTTGAGATAATTGTTCATGGCCAACCTCATGCCTTCTGTTACTAGTTGGGCTAGGTACTGAGTGTCGTGGAATATGATGATCGAGTCCTGAACATTTATTTGGATGTTGAATGAGCATGCATGACCCATCAGGCCCATCTCCATCCACGATACAAGTTGGTAGTCCTGTGCTTGTGGAGGTTGGACGTAAATGATCTGTGGATGTTCTGGTTGAGGGGGTAGTGGCGGAAGGTTGTCCATGGCTTGGGTTCTATGTTAGCGTAGAAGTTGAAGGAGTCTGTGCCTCCTTCTCAAAGATTAAGGTATCCTATGCATGTTGGATAGAGGGATTTGCACTTAATGGTTCTAAGTCAGCTGTGGGAGAGGGGCTATTGGTGGTAAGGGAAGGATTGGTTAATAGGGTAATGATTGGGGTTGCCTTTTGCACGGCGTTTGGTTGCCCAATGTTTGGTCTTATAGGTTGATCTTCCATGGATGTAGTATCCATTGCGTGCTCAAGGTTGAAGGACATTTGTCCATTGTTGTCTTCTTCTTTTGCCATTTAGACGACATGCTAAGGGGTCGAAGGATTTCCAAATCTTAAAGAAAGATTTTGGTTGTGGTTTTTAGCTAAGGGAGGTTTATTACTGTTTTGGCCGTTAGTTAATTCATTAGTAATAGTAGGATTATGTTTACTAGGGGGTAGTTTTGTCCTTTAGAGGTTTATTACGCATGGAATTATTTATTAATTGATTTTTTCTTTTGTTTGGAGAAGACACGTTATTTTCCAACATGTCAATGTCTCCATTAGGTGTGGACATTTGTTCAATTGCATGGCAACTATTGGTATTATCTTTTTGATTTTGTTTCTCATTAGTGGTTTCTTCTAAAACCATTTGCTCATCATTTAGAAGAGAAAAGTTGTTTTTGGTTGTAATAGTGGTTTTTTTTCCACCATGGTGGCCGCATTTTTTTCATCATTTTTGTCAATCAAGAAAGTAGCATTCTTATGTTCCTTGGATTTGTACTGTAATATTTGTGTATCTAAGTACTTACCAGTGTTGGCATTGAACAATTTGACTGAGATACCTGGGCCATTGGAGTTCTTGATTGTATTTGTAACGACCCGATCGGTCGTTTGAATGTAAGCGCCCCAATCCCCTAATAACTGTTTTCCCCACGTTTATATCTGCTTATGGGACTTGTCGGAAAGATTAGTTGTGAGTTTCAGAGAGTTTATGGACACGTAGTCCCTATATGTGAGTTTAAGCTTTAGAAATCGTACCGTAGTTGGAACGGTGTGAAGACGGATCCAGAATAGAATTCTGTTGACTCTGTTAGCTCCGTTGGGTGATTTCGGGGTTGGAGCGTGCCCAAAATGTATTTTCGAGGTCTGTAGTAAATTTAGGCCTGAATTGGCGGAAGTTAGAATTTCGGTGATTTCGACCGATAGGTGAAATTTTGATATCGGGCTCGGAATGGAATTCCGAGAGTGGTCGTAGGTCTGTAGTGTCATTTATGACCTGTGTGTAAAATTTAAGGTCATTAAGATTAGTTTTGACAAATTTCGGCATCAGTTGTAGATTTTGGAAATTTCTTAAGTTCTTAGGCTTGAATCTATGCATACTTGGTGATTTCGATGTGATGTTATGTGTTTTAAAGGCTCGACTAAGTTTGGATAAGGTATTAGGACTGGTTGGTAAGTTTGGTTGAGGTCTCGGGGGGACTTTACGGATGCTCAACAGGATGAATTTGGACTTAGGAAACCAGCTGAAGCATTGCTGGTTCTAGTATCTAGCACCTGCGGATGGGGAGCCGCGGGTGCGGGCAGGGGCTTCACAAGTGCGGTCTTGGCCAAGGTCAGCCAGTGCTCGCATGTGCGGTCTGGGTTCCGCAGGTGCAGAACCGCAGATACGTCCTAATGACCGCAGGTAAGGCCCCAGCCCTGTTAGTGAGTTTTCGCACCTGCGATGGATTTTCCGCAGGTGCGGTGCAAGAGTCGCGGGTGCGGAATTCCTGGGCTGTTTATACAAAATCCGAGGGTTTGAAATTCATATTTTCTAAAACGATTTGGAGCTCGGGATTTGACCATTTTGAGTGGGTTTTAAGGAGAAGATGCATAGGTAACGAATCCTAACCTTATTTCACTGGTATATCATTAATCCATAGCAATTTCTTCAATCTAATCTATGAATTTGGGTGAAAAATCATGAAACTGGGAGGAACGTTCCCCAAGTAGAAATATGAGGATTTTAGGAGATTTTGACTCGGATTTTGATGATTATTGATCGAGTGAGTTCATGAGTGAATGGGTGTTCTAAATTTGTAACTTTCACTCGATTCCGAGACGTGGGCCCAGACGACTTTTTGGGCAATTTTTCTAATTTCGCGTATTAGCTTCAAACTAATTAGCTATATTGATTTCTTAAAGTAATATTTATATTATGCAATTGAATTGAATAGATTTGGGCCATTCGGAGTCGGGTAATGGTGGCAAGAACGTGGTTTCGAGTTGAGTATAACAGTCGAGGTAAGTGGCTTGCCTAACTCTGTGTTGGGGACTTCCTCTTAGGTTGTTTGATACTATTTGTTGTATGGGAGCCGTGTACGTGAGGTGACGAGTACGTACACGGGCCACTGTTTCTTAATTCCACTTTTCCTATCCATGCCATAAATCATTTTTACTCCTATTTCACTGTTTAATGTGCTACTTGTGTAGTTTAGTTTAGGAAGAGCATGCCTACATGTTTACCTAAATTCCATATTTGATACGATGTGTACCATGTTAGTTAGTCTTTATCTTTTTCTTGTTTGTGACTCTTTTCCTGAGCTGTTTAAATACACCGTATCCGACATTCATTCGCATTGCATATTAAATTGGGACTACAGATGTATTCCGAGAGCTTTCCCCATGTACTGCATATTTAAAATTGGGACTACGGACGTATTCCGGGAGCTTACTCCCTGTACTGCATATTTAAATTGGGACTACAGATGTATTCCAGGAGCTTTCCCCATGTACTGCATCTTTACAATTGGAACCACGGGGCGTATCCCGGGAGATTCCACCGTGTGATACTTTGTGCTGAGCCAAGGGCTCCCTGTTGCTGTTTTACTTTAAGATTTATTCGTTTCTACTGCTTACCTTAGCTTTTATATCCTTCTGTACTATTTTAAACTGTTTTACTTATAAAAATCCAGTAGAGCCTTAACCTGACCTCGTCACTACTTGACTGGGGTTAGGCTTGGCACTTACTGGGTACCAATTGTGGTGTACTCATGCCCTTTC
Source organism: Nicotiana undulata (assembly GCA_005239495.1). NCBI lineage: Eukaryota > Viridiplantae > Streptophyta > Magnoliopsida > Solanales > Solanaceae > Nicotiana > Nicotiana undulata. The sequence goes on from MDKH01197085.1 coordinate 20,241, forward strand.
CTGCACATATTTTTCGTGTGAAGATCCAGGTACCAACACTCAATTTCGTGGCTAGGGGTCCGAGTAGCTGCTTCGAGGAGACCGAAAGGTAATTCTGCCGCGTCCGCAGAGTCCTTCGAGTCACCTTCCACTCCATATTTTGATAGACATCTTATGTATTTTCTGTTCTTCGTTGTATAGAGCTAATTTAGTGCAGATCTTGTGGCTAGATGTGACATTCTGGGTTTTGCAAGTATATTTGTATATGCCGAGCGGCTATGTTATGTATTATGTGTTCTTCTTTCTGTTTTTATTTATTATCTCATATTTATTTTTCCGCAAATTTAGGCTTACCTAGTCGTAGAGACTAGGTGCCATCACGATACCTTCTGTAGGGTAAATCGGGTCGTGACAACTTGGTATCAGAACTTCCAGGTTCATAGGTGTCACAAGTCACAAGCCGGTTTATTAGTGTCTTGCGGATTGGTGAGGAGACGTCCGTATCTATCTTCGAGAGGCTATGTAACTGTTAAGAACAATCACATTCTTTGGAATCCCTTGTCGTGCTAATTACTATCACCAAAATTCTAAAACTCTATTCTACTCTTGCTCATAGATGGTGCAGACACGTACCGTACGTACTGACGATCAGGCACCCGAGCCCCCAGCCATAGCCGCCAGAGGCAGGGGCAGGGGTAGAGGACGAGCACACGGTGCAGCCCGAGCACCGATGAGAGCATAGACGGAGGAGCTTCCAACAGCTACAGTTGGAGGGGCAAGAGAGGTCCCTACTATTACTCCAGCCCTCCAGGAGACTTTGGCTCAGTTCATGAGCGCTTTCAGTACTCTAACTCAGGCGGGACTACTCCCGATAGCTCCAGCTACATCTTAGGCCGGGGGAGGGGCACAAACTCCCGCAGCCCGTACTCCTGAGCAGAGGGTCCATGTTGGGCAGGTTCCAGAGTATATGCCTATGCCCCCAGCGGCTCCAGCTCAGCATGAGGCTAGGGTAGCTGCTTCTGAGGCAGAGCAACTCAGACTTGAGAGGTAAAAGAAGTACCACCCACCTCACTTCAGCGGACTAGCTTCAGATAACGCTCTAGGTTTTCTTGAAGAATGTTTCATAGCATTCTCCGCGCTATGGGTATTGTAGAGATTGGGGTTTCTTTCACCGCTTTCCAGCTGAGGGGAACGGCTTATCAGTGGTGGCGTACCTATGAGTTGAGTAGTCCGGAGGAGGCAGCTTCACTTACTTAGGATCAGTTCTCCGAGATGCTTTTGCTTGAGTTTGTCCCTTAGAGCCTCAGGGATGCTTGGCGTGCGGAGTTTGAGCAGTTACGCCAGGGTACCATGACTGTGCGGAGTATGCAGTCTGTTTCAGTGACTTGGCTCGTCATGCACCAGCTTTGGTTGCCACGATCAGGGAGAGGGTTCGACGCTTCATTGAGGGACTCCACCCCAGTATTCGGACCATTATGGACCAGTATTGCCCGGAGGATTGAGAGCATGTTTGCCCGGGACAACGAGGAGAGAGAGGCCAAGAGGTCTCGCGAGACTGGTCATTTTTCGGGAGTTCGTGCACCAGCAGCACGCTATGGTAGGGTTTTTGTGAGTCGCCCTGTTCATTCAGATCTTCCAGCAGCCAGTGGTATTCCATCTCCTCCTAGACCTCGGAGCCTTATTATGCACCACCAGTATCTTTTGTGCCTCCTGCTCGAGGTGCTATCACCGGCTAGTTCAGGGTCAGAACCAGCTACCACGTCCTCTGTAGGGTTGTTTTGGGTGTGGTGACCATCGCCACATGATCAAATATTGCCCCAGAGCTAGGAGGGGTGCAACATCTCAGACTTACCAAGTCCCACGTGCTCCACCGGGTCCTCCAACTATTCTTCCAACCCCAGCTACTTCCCCACCTGCTCAGACAGCTCGAGGTGGAGGTCGGGGAGGTAGAGGTCGCCCTAGAGGGGGAGGCCAGGCCAGGTACTATGCTCTTCCAGCCCGTTCAGAGGCCGTAGCTTCAGATTTGGTCATCACAGGTTTTGTCCCTATTTGTCATAGGGATGCATCAATATTATTTGACCCAGGCTCTACATATTCATATGTGTCTTCTTATTTTGCTTCGCATCTGGGGATATCTCGGGATTCTTTGAGTTCCCTCGTTTATGTTTCTACTCTCGTGGGAGATTCTCTTATTGTGGACCATGGATATCGGTCGTGTTTGATTGTTATTAGTGGTTTTGAGACCAGGGCTGATATGTTATTACTCAGTATGGTAGATTTCAATGTTATCTTGGGCATGGACTGGTTGTCGCCCCATTATTCTATTCTTGATTTTTACACCAAAATCGTGACACTGGCTATGTCAGGTTTACCGAGATTAGAGTGGAGAGGTACCTTAGAGTATACTCCCCGCAGAGTCATTTCTTTTCTTAAGGCTCAGCAGATGGTGGAGAAGGGGTGTGATGCTTACTTAACCTATGTGAGAGATGTTAGTGTTGATACCCCTATAGTTGATTCAGTTCTAGTTGTGCGGGACTATCCTGATGTTTTTCCAGCTCATCTTCCGGGTATGCCGCCCGATAGAGATATTGATATCGGCATTGATTTATTGCCGGGCACTCAGCCCATTTCCATTCCTCCCTATCGCATGGCTCCTCCTGAGTTGAAGGAGTTGAAGGAGCAGTTGCAGGAGTTGCTTGATAAAGGTTTCATCAGGCCCAGTGTATCACCTTGGGGTGCTCCGGTATTATTTGTGAAGAAAAAGGATGGCTCTATGCGTATGTGTATTGATTACCGGTAGCTGAATAAGGTTACAGTGAAGAACAGGTACCCTTTACCTCGCATTGATGATTTGTTTTACCAGCTACAGGGTGCCAGGGTATTTTCCAAGATTGACTTGCGTTCTGGATATCATCAGTTGAAGATTCGGAAGCCGGATATCCCGAAGACGGCCTTCAAGACCAGATATGGCCACTATGAGTTCCTTGTTATGTCATTTGGGCTGACCAACGCCCCAGCAACCTTTATGCACCTGATGCATAGTGTGTTTCGGCCTCATCTTGATTCTTTCGTCATTGTGTTCATTGATGACATCTTGGTATATTCTCGGTCCCAGGAGGATCATGAGCATCATTTGAGGATCGTGCTTCAGACTTTGAGGGAGAAAAGGTTGTACGCAAAATTTTCTAAGTGTGAATTTTTGCTTGATCCAGTGGCATTCTTAGGCCATGTAGTGTCTTGTAATGGGATCAAGGTAGATCCGAAGAAGGTGGAGGCGGTGCAGGGTTGGCCTAGACCGTCTTTAGCTACTGAGATCTGCAGTTTCCTTGGTTTGGCTGGGTACTATCGCCGTTTTGTGGAGGGATTTTCATCCATTGCAGCACCTATGACCAGATTGACCCAAAAGGGTGCTCCATTCAGGTGGACTGAGGAGTGTGAGGAGAGCTTTCAGAAGCTCAAGACAGCCCTGACTACAGCTCCAGTGTTGGTATTGCCTACGAGTTCAGGATCCTATACAGTCTATTGTAATGCCTCGAGGATTGGCCTTGGGGCGGTGTTGATGCAGGACGGTAGGTTGATTGCCTATGTGTCCAGACAGTTGAAGGTGTATGAGAAGAACTATCCAGTTCATGATCTCGAGTTCGCGGCGATTGTTCACGCCCTGAAGATATGGTGTCATTATTTATACGGTGTTCCCTGTGATATTTTCACTGATCACCCGAGTTTGCAGCACTTATTCAAGCAGAAGGACCTCAATTTGTGCCGGCGGAAATGGTTGGAGTGACTAAAGAACTATGACATCACCATATTATACAACACGGGGAAGGCCAATGTGGTGGCCGACGATTCGCCGGGCAGAGAGATTGGGGAGTTTGGCATATCTTCCTGTAGTTGAGAGGCCCTTAGCCTTGGATGTTCAGTCCTTAGCCAGTCAGTTTGTGAGATTGAATCTTTCAGAGCCTTGTCGGGTATTAGCTTGTGTGGTTGCTCGATCTTCTGTTTATGACCGCATTCGAGAGCGTCGGTATGATGATCCTCACCTTCTGGTTCTTCAGGACAGAGTTCGGCGAGGTGATGCCAGGGATGTGACTATAGGAGATGACGGTGTGATGAGGATGCAGGGTCGGATCGGTGTGCCCAATGTGGATGGGCTTCAGGAGTTGATTCTTGAGGAGGCCCATAGCTCGCGGTATTCCATTCATCCAGGTACCGCAAATATGTACCAGGATTTGAGACAGCACTATTGGTGGAGTAGGATGAAAAAGGATATAGTAGAGTTTGTGCCCAAGTGTCTCAATTGTCAGCAAGTCAAATATGAGCATCAGAGACCAGGAGGGCTGCTTCGGCAGATTGAGCTTCCAGAGTGGAAGTGGGATCGGATCACCATGGAATTTGTGGTTGTACTTCCTCGGACTTTGAGAAAGTTCGATGCTATTTGGGTGATCGTGGATCCACTGACCAAATCATCCCATTTCATTCCAGTGATGACTACATATTCCTCCGAGAGATTGGTAGAGATTTATATCAGGGAGATTGTTCGCCTCCACGGTATTCCAGTATCTATCATTTCAGACAGAGGTACACAGTTCACTTCACGGTTCTGGAGAGCCGTTCAGCAAAAGCTAGGAACAAGGGTATAGTTGAGTACAACCTTTCACCCTCAGACAGACGGGAAGTCTGAGCCCACGATTCAGATTCTTGAGGATATGCTCCGTGCCTGTGTGATGGATTTTGGAGGGTTATGGGACCGATACTTGCCACTTGCAGAGTTTGCTTACAATAACAGCTACCAGTCCAGCAGTCAGATGGCACCATATGAGGCTTTGTATGGTAGACGGTGCCGGTCTCTAGTGGGATGGTTTGAGCCGGGCGAGGCCCGATTGTTAGGTACATATTTGGTTCAGGATGCCTTGGACAAGGTGAAGGTGATTCAGGAGATACTTCGCACATCTCAGTCCAGGCAGAAGAGTTATGCGGACCGGAAGGTTCGTGATTTGGAATTTATGGCTTGTGATCGAGTTTTGTTTCGGGTATCGCCTATGAAGGGCGTCATGAGGTTCGAGAAGAAGGGTAAGCTGAGTCCGAGATTTATTTGCCCTTTTGAGGTGTTGAGGTGTGTTGGGGAGGTTGCCTATGAGCTTGCCTTGCCTCCCAACCTAGCAGGAGTTCATCCGGTATTTCACGTCTCTATGCTCCGGAAGTATCACGATGACCCGACTCATGTTTTGGATTTCAGTTTAGTCTAGTTGGACAAGGATTTATCATATGTTGAGGAGCCGGTAGCTATATTGGATAGACAGGTTAGAAAACTCAGGTCGAAGAATATTGCATCAGTAAAAGTTTAGTAAAGGGGTCACCCGGTCGAGGAGGCGACTTGGGAGACCGAGCAGGATATGCCCAGTCAATACCCTCATCTTTTCACAACTTCAGGTATGTCTCTATACTCGTTTGAGGACGAACATTTTTCTTAAGAGGGGGAGAATGTAACGACCCGTTCGGTCGTTTTGAGAGTTAGCGCCCCGATCCCCTAATAACTGTTTTCCCCACCTTTATAGCTACTTATAGGACTTTTCGGAAAGATACACATAGTCTCTATATGTGAGTTTAAGCTTTAGAAATCGGACCGTAGTTGGAACTGTGTGTAGACGGATCCGGAATGGAATTCCATCAATTCCATCAGCTGCGTTCGGTGATTTCGAGGTTAGGAGTGTGTCTGCAATGTATTTTCGAGGTCTGTAGTAGATTTAGGCTTGAATTGGCGGAAGTTAGAATTTTGGCAATTTCGGCCGATAAGTGAAATTTTGATATCAGGCTCGGAATGAAATTCCGAGAGTGGCCGTAGGTCCGTAGTGTCATTTATGACCTGTGTGTAAAATTTGATGTCATTCAGATTAGTTTTGACGTATTTCGGCATCAGTTGTATATTTTGGAAATTTCATAAGTTCTTAGGCTTGAATCCATGCATAATTGGTGATTTCGATGTGTGATGTGTTTTGAAGGCTCGACTAAGTTTGGATAATGTATTAGGACTGGTTGGTAAGCTTGGTTAAGGTCTCGGGGGCCTCGGGGATGTTTCGGATGCTCAACGGGATGAATTTGGACTTAGGAAACCAGCTGAAGCATTGCTGGTTCTTGTGTCTCGCACCTGCAAACGGGGAGCCGCAAGTGCGGGCAGGGGCTTCGCAGGTGCAGTCTTATCCAAGGTTAGCCAGTGCTCGCAGGTGCGGTCGGGGTTCCGCAGGTGCGGTCCAGTGACCGCAGGTGCAGCCCTAGCCCTGTTAGTGAGTTATCGCACCTGCGATGGATTTTCCGCAGGTGCGGGACCGCAGGTGTGGTCCAAGAATCGTAGGTGTGGAATTCCTGGGCTATTTATACAAAATCCGAGGGTTTGAAATTCATATTTTCTTAAATGATTTGGAGCTCGGGATTTGACGATTTTGAGTGGGTTTTAAGGAGAAGATTCATAGGTAACGATTCCTAACCTTATTTCACTGGTATATCATTAATCCATAGCAATTTCTTCAATCTAATCTATGAATTTGGGTAAAAAATCATGAAAATGGGAGGAACGTTCCCCATGTAGAAATCTGAGGATTTTAGGAGATTTTGATGTCGGATTTTGATGATTATTGTTCGAGTGAGTTCATGAGTGAATGGGTGTTCTAAATTTGTAACTTTCACTCGATTCCGAGACGTGGGCCCTGGCGAGTTTTAGGGCAATTTTCCTAATTTCGCGTATTAGCTTCGAACTAATTAGCTATGTTGATTTCTTAAAGTGATATTTATATTATGCAATTGAATTGAATAGATTTGGGCCATTCGGAGTCGGGTACTGGTGGCAAGAACGTGGTTTCGAGTTGAGTATAACAGTCGAGGTAAGTGGCTTGCCTAACTCTGTGTTGGGGACTTCCCCTTAGGTTGTTTGATACTATTTGTTGTATGGGAGCCGTGTACGTGAGGTGACGAGTACGTACACGGGCCACTGTTTCTTAATTCCACTTTTCCTATCCATGCCATAAATCATTTTTACTCCTATTTCACTGTTTAATGTTCTACTTGTGTAGTTTAGTTTAGGAAGAGCATGCCTACATGTTTACCTAAATTCCATATTTGATACGATGTGTACCATGTTAGTTAGTCTTTATCTTTTTCTTGTTTGTGACTCTTTTCTTGAGCTGTTTAAATACACTGTATCCGACATTCATTCGCATTGCATATTTAAATTGGTACTACGGACGTATTCCGGGAGCTTTCCTCCTATACTGCATATTTAAATTGGGACTACAGACGTATTCCGGGAGCTTTCCCCCTGTACTGCATATTTAAATTGGGACTACAGTCGTATTCCGGGGGCTTTCCCCATGTACTGCATCATTTTATTTGGAACCACAGGACGTATCCCGGGCGATTCCACCGTGTGATACTTTGTGCTGAGCCAAGGGCTCCCTGTTACTGTTTTACTTTCAGATTTAATCGTTTCTACTACTTACCTTAACTTTTATATCCTTCTATACTATGTAGAGCCTTAACCTGACCTCGTCACTACTTGACTGGGGCTAGGCTTGGCACTTACCGTGTACCAATTGTGGTGTACTCATGCCCTTTCCTTCTGTCACAACTCGAAATCCCACCGTCAGGCCGTGTCTGCGTCTAACGTTGAACTCGCTAGACAAGCCAACGTGTAACACAATACTAACATAATAATGCAGAATTTAAAAGAATTAATTAGAAACAATTTAAAAAATTTTAATAACAAAAGTAGATAGATTTCGAGACTAAGTGGTTATAACAAAATACAATCCGTTGCAATAATCCCAGAACCTGGAGTCACTAACTCACAAACTATCTATAAGAGTGCTAAATACAAGGTCTGAAGAAAATAATACATGAACTGTCTCAAAAACTAGGAGATAATCAAGACAGGATAGGAAATATAAGGATAGAGGAGACGTCGAGGCCCACGAACGTCTGCGGGTCTACCTTGAGATCTCCGGGGTGGACTGAAGGATACTCCCTCTAACGGTGTCCACTGGGTCCGGCTGCAGGATCTGCACAACATAAAGAAGTGCAGGTGTAGCATCAGTACAACCGACCCCATGTACTGAGTAAGTGCCGAGCCTAACCTCGGCCGAAGTAGTGACAAGGCTAGACTTGACAACGATAATCTACCTGTACAGTTCTACAAGATATATCACAGACAAATGCAGAAATAACCAGATAAGCAGGGGATACGGGAGCAGTTAATGGGGGTAACACGTGAGAGATAAGAACGATTAATTAACACATAGGAGAAAGCAAGAGAGCAAATTAACAAGAATGCTAACGTAACAAGTATAAATGTGAGCAATGTATGTAATGACACGGCATCACCCTTTGTGCGTTTACTCTCTTCCTCCCAATGCGATGTATGATATAAGATAATATAAATGATGGCACGGCATCACCCTTCATGCTTTTACTCTCTTCCTCACAATGCAATGTATAATGTGAGGCAATATAAATCATGGCATGACATCAACCTTCGTGCTTTTAATCAATGTGAATCATGGCACGTCACCAACCTTCGTGCTTTTAATCAATGTGAGTCATGGCACAGAATCAACCTTCATGCTTTTACTCTCTTCCTCACTATGCATTTTATGATGTATCAATGTAAATCATGGAACGACATAACCCTTAATGCTTTACACACTTCCTTACCATAAAAATGAAAATATCAAATGGCAAGGAATGCAGCATAGTGGAAATACCGATCATAAACACCCGACAAAGGGAATATCTCATTCAATATCATAACAACTGCCCGGCAAGGGTCTCAGCTATAACCAACCTTTTCACGTATATCCTTTATAGTTGGGTCCTCAATAGAACCATTACATCACAAGTTCATCAACAACAATCAACTTTCAAGTAGAAACAATTTCATAATACAATGAATATGGAAGTAATAACAAGAATTTCATCAAAATGGACTTACGGGCATGCTTGAAACACAATGCATAGGTACTCGTCACCTCACCTATGCACTGAACATGATAAACACATAGCACATAGCACACAATACCTATTCCCTCACCAAAGGTAGGCAAGACACTTACCTCGGGTCCAAGAATAGCAATTCAAGCTTCTAACATCGCCATTCCTTTTGAATTCAACTCCGAAACGACAATATCTAGACATAATTAACTTATTAACATCAATAATGACTCATTAACACAATCCCATAGCCTAAATATACAATTCCTAGCATTCTTCCAAAAATACCAATATTCGACCCCGGGCTCGCTTGGTCCAAACACGAGGTTCGGACCAAAACCCGATTACCCATACCCCCACGAGTTCAAATATATAATTTGTTTTGAAATCCGACCCCAAATTGAGGTTGAATTACCCAAAATCCCATAAACCCTAACTCTACCCAAAACCCCTAATTTCTACTTTGATTTTAGGATTTTAGGCCTAGATTCTAGTGGTTGTTGAAGATAAATGGAAGAAAATAGAGTTGGAATCACTTACCTATGGAGCTATGGTGATGGAAATCTTCAAAATCGCCTAAGGGGAAGTAGGGAAGAAGAGGTTTGAGAAGAAGTGGGTTAAATCCCGTAATGTTTCTGTTTTTTACATTTTAAAATCACTGGGCAAAATTGCCCTTCGCGTTCGCGAAGGGTTAGCAGCTGGGACCTACGCGTTCGCGGAGCCAGGGCCGCGTTCACGAAGTTCTAACTTCCTAGGCTTCCGCGTTCGCGAAGAACAAACCTACCCTGCCCCCCCGACCTCACCCTAAGCCTACGCGTTCGCGTAGAAGCACTGCTCAGTGCTCCGCGTTCGCATCTCCCTCTACGTGTTCGCGTAGAGTAAAACCCAGGCCACCATAATTTACCCTTCGCGTTCGCGAGCCCTTGGTCGCGTTCGCAAAAGGTATTACACCAGACACCAGCAAATCCTCAAAAACACCATATTTTTCCACTTTGCACACCTCGTTAACTACCCGAAACTCACCCGAGCCCTCGGGTCTCAAAACCAAAAACACACACGACTCTCAAATCATCCTACGGACTTATTTAAGCATTTAAATCACCAAAATATCATCAAAATCAATGAATTAAACCTCAAACTCATAGAATTTTCTTAAAACATCCTAAGGTTCAATTATTCCGATTTTTATCCGAAACACGTCATTTCAAATCCGTTTTACACCAAAATTCACTGATAGCTCACATAACATATATTAAACCTGTTCCGGGCTCCGGAACCATAATACGAGCCCGGTAACACGGTTTTCACATAAATATTCATTTTTAAAAAGCTTTATATTTATCAGAAAACAATTTTCTTTAAAAATGTATTTCTCAGGCTTGGGACCTCAGAATTTGATTCCGGGCATATGCCCAAGCCCCATATTTTCCTACGGACCCTCCGGGACCGTCAAATCATGGGTCCAGGTCCGTTTACCAAAAATGTTGACCAAAGTCAACTTTAATCAATTAATTATTAGAAATTTCATTTTTCATCAAGTTTTCACATGAAAGCTTCCTGGCTACCTGCCCGAGCTGCGCACGCATATCGAGGTGAGATTAACAGAGGCTTTCAGGGCCTCAGGACACAGATTTAGCTAAATGTATATAGGATGACCTTTTGGATCATCACACCTGCACATGATTTTCGTGTGCAGATCCAGGTACTAGTACTCAGTTTCGTGGCTAGGGGTCTGAGTAGCTGCTTCGAGGATACTGAAAGGTAATTCTGTCGCGTCCGCAGAGTCCTTCGAGTCACCTTCCACTCCATATTTTGATAGACATCTTATATATTTTATGTTCTTCGTTGTATAGAGCTAATTCAGTACAGAGCTTGTGACTAGATGTGACATTTCGGGTTTTGGGAATTATATTTGTATATGCCGAGCAGCTATGTTATGTCTTCTATGTTCTTCTTTCTATTTTTATTTATTATATCATATTTATTTTTCCGCAAATTTAGGTGTAACGACCCAGTCGGTCGTTACGTAGAACGTGCATTATTTTCACTATTTCTGCCTTGGCGTAGCTTGGTTAGACAGTTCATGATATGATAGAATTTATTAGCTTGGGTTCAGAGTGATTATAGAAGGAATTTAGACACTTAGTCTCTAAAAATAGCCTTAGAGTTGGAAAAGTCAATCCGGAGTTGACTTATTGGTAAATGACCCCGGAATGCGGATTTTATGTCTCGAATAGCTTCGTTAGGTGATTTGGGACTTAGGAGTGTGTTCGAATGTTTTTGTGATGTCCGGTGTAGAATTAGGCTTGAATTGGCGAAAGTTAGTTTTGGTGATTTACGGTCGGCAGTGGAAAATAGGCTATCGGGGTCGGAATGGAATTCCGGCAGTTGGAACAGGTTCATATAGTCATTTTTGGTATGTCTGCAAAATTTCAGGTCAATCGGAGTAGTTTTTTGGGTAGTTTCGGCATCGTTAGTGGAATTTAGAAGTTTCAATGTTCATAGGCTTGAATCGATGAGTTTTTGGAGTTTTGATGTTGTTTTGATGTTTCAAAGGGTCTATGTCACGACCCAAAATCCCACCTTTTAGACCGTGACTGCGTCTAACGTTGAACCCGCTAGAAAAGCTAACGTACACAACACTTTGACATTTATAACAACAACATAACAATAATAAAACTAATTAAACTTCCAACCTCTGCTGAACATTTCTCGAATTCATTAATGTCCAACCTTATAAAAGAAACATCCCACACTAGTAACTCTCAAGTCTTTACTGAACATTCCAAATCACTTCAATTGTCTCACAACAGAAAATTAATAATATTATCTTAGAAATCTCAAAATGAAATGATAAGACATCTACA
>ML273161.1:0-16670 GCA_005239495.1 Nicotiana undulata
CGTCAGAATTATAAATTCAACAATGTAAGCCTCAACTGTCATAAATCACTAAATAACTCTCCATGTCATGAAACAACATCAAGGTATCACTTTTTAATTCACCAATTACTTACAGTGCGGAGAATATTAAGAACATAGTAAGTTTCATCACAAATGACTCACGGGGATGCTTGACCGCAACGCATAGGCACTCGTCACCACGCCTATACGTTGGACATGAGTTACACATAGCAAGTAAGACTCCATACCTAATCCCTCAATCTGAGGTTAAGCCAAACACTTACCTCGACTCCAAAGACAATGCAAGTAAAGCCTCAATCACAGCCTTTCCTCTCGAATCCAACTCCGAATCGGGAATATCTAGACATAATGGATTTATTAACATCAATAAGTACTAAATAAACCAATTACCAAGCCAAATTATACATTTCCTACTATTCCTCCGAGAATACTAAAATTTGGAAAAATCACGAAATCCCTAAGAACCCTAAAGTTTACTACGTAAATCAATAATTTTAGGTGATTTAGTAGTGAATTAAACTAGGAATTAATGTTAAAATTAGATGTTTTATGGGGTTTTAACTTACCTCTTACAGTGGGTGGTCGTGGAAGGTGNGCCTGCGAGGAAATGGTCGCCCCTGCGGAAGAAGGGCATGGGCCCCTAGCTCGCACTTGCGGAGTTGGGAGCCGCACCAGCGGTCCCGCTCCAGCGGAGGAAAATCCGCGCCTGCAAAAGAATCGCACCTGTGAAGGCTGGGACCGCAGGGGCGGTCCCGCACCTGCGGCTGGGCAACCGCACCTGCGGTCACACCAGCTGCTGTGCACCAGCAGTGGTTTTTGCTGGTTTTTTGCCTCGCGCGGGGTCCGGGAGGCACCTGGGCCCATCCGAGCCCTGTCCAAATATACCAATATGTCCCAAATCACTAAACGGACTTGCTCGAGCTCACGGAACACTCAACACCACGCTAAAACTAAAAATCACCCTCCAAAACCCCTCAATTCAACACTTAAGAATTTGGAATTCAAGGATTCTATAACGATGCGCCGAACCGACCCACACAACTTGGAACGACTTCAAATTTTGCAGACAAGTTATAACTGACACAACGGAACTATTCCCGATCTCGAAATTTCATTCGGACCTCGGGAACACAAAATCACCTTTCAAGCCAAAGTTCATATACTTTTTAAAACCTCAAAAGTTCCTTAACTCTAATTTTCCTCATTTTGATCCGAAACTAATCAAATCAAGTCCGTTTTACACAAAATTTCACAAATAAGACAAATAACATATAATAAACATGTTCTGGGCTACAGAACCATAATACGGCCCGGTAACACGATTTTCACACCATTATTCATTTTCCAATTCCTTTATTATTTTCAGTAAATAATTTTCTTTAAAAATTCATTTCTCGGGCTTGGGACCTCGGAATTCGATTCCGGGCATACGCCCAAGTCCCATATTTTCCTACGGACCCTCCGGGACCGTCACATCACGGGCCCGAGTCCGTTTACCAAAAATGTTGACCAAAGTCAACTTTATTCATTTGATTATCACAAATCCCATTTTTCCTTCAATTTCAATATAAAGACTTCCCGGCTACACGCCCGGGCTGTGCACACATATCGAGGTGAGATTAATGAAGGCTTTCGGGGCCTTGGAACATAGATTTAGCTAGAATTACATTAGGATGACCTTTTGGGTCATCACATTACCATTCCATATTTATTAGAACCACTTAATTCTGACTTAATATCACATCCCTCCATATTCCCCCATTTAGGGGAATACTAAGATTTAGTGACGATATTCATATAGATGTTTTACCTCTTCATCCTTGGCGTCTTTTCACATCATCGATGACCCTTACTCGCCTTGCGGTAATACTTATGTACCAAGGATAATAAAATTCCTTAATTTCGAGGGTGGCACTTAGTATAAGTGGCACATACAATATCGTAAGCTTAGTTTTCTCACATAGATTGTTTAGGGAAGCGTTTTCCTGAATGAAATTTAAAGGTTATTCTTTAGTCGTCCATTATATTATTGCCGGAACACAATCTCTGAAATTCTCATGATGCCGATTATTATCAAATCACTCAATTCTTAATTCATTTTTAGCTTACCTTGCACTAGCCCATACTGATTTCTTATTACTTTGGGGTATAACTTTTCCTTCTGGTAATCACATTAGAGTCGCGAACGTATTTCTCGAAATGAGGATATGACTTTATGGCCTATACTCTCTTGTTGTCTCAAGGCCTGTCACTTCTCGTCTTTTGCTTCTCTTAACTATAGACTCTGCAATAATGTCAGCTTTTGATCTACCGTTTATCATCCATGTATCACATCTTACTCATAATGCTTTCGTATCTCTCTTCTTATTTCCCTGCTAATATTTCTGTCTATCCCTTTATTTTGAAAACTTCAACAAGACATTCTTTTGCTTTTAGCTCCCCTTGCTTCATTCATTGGCTCTTCGGTTTGATCAACTTCCTCGCTCTACTAGGGATGGGAGCTACACTAAGGTAATATTTATCCCTTCCAGGCTTTCAGTGCCTATCTTATTAATATTTTTTAACATGCTAGTATTAACATATAATTGTAATATTCTAGAGTACACCATCTGAATGTCTCACAATAAGGTCTATTAGCACCTTTGTAATATCCTTCGGAAATTTCAACTAACTCAAACAATCCATCTAAATTTTCGGTTACTCTAACCAGCCGGATCCCGATATCCTATCATTCTCTTAAACCATAACTGTTAGCTCTCATATGGCAGGACTGAGATGGTGTGGCAGATTTAACATACATCTATTGATGTTGAAGATAACTCAAAATGCTTATATCTCTCTTCCCGAGTTGTAAATAATGTTCATCCTTACTAACTGGATACCTCATACCCTTTTTCACCTTGCTTCATGTACTTGTTGAAACTTATACCTTCTGATTCTCTCGTTGCTCATTACCACGTGGGTGGATAGATATTCATGCCTTATGGCTTCTTATCAAGAAGTATAAACCTTTTAGTACACACATGATTTGCTGAAGACCTCACATTTACTCATCAGAAGCATCATGCAGAATCGAGTTCCTCTAACTCAACTCTTCCATAGCCACATGCAATATTTTACCAACTATCTTTCTGGATGTAGGAATCGTCGTATTATGAATGATAGAGTTTAGGAAATGGAGTTCTTACAACTGAGGTCTACCACACGATCTAGAGTAAGAAAAAAGAGTGACAATCCTAAATTCCCTGTAGCCTCCTACTTATAAGTGTGGTGCACGACACACCCATAAAAAAGACTCTAATAGACATGGCTTGTAGACTTTCTAGGACAGAACTGCTCTGATATCACTTTTATCACGACCCAAACCGATGGACCGCCACGGGCACCTGGTACCTTACTCAACCGAGTACCAACATAGCGTAATCTTTGGTATCATACTATCATAGATAACTGATCCGGATAGGCTGCCGTGAGATAAGTAGAATACAACATGTTATACCAACTTATACATAAGACATACGGCCCTATAAAACCAAAATAACCACTCGTATACTGAACATAGGCCGACAAGGCCATATAATCTTTTACGTACATGATGTCTGTCTACAAGACTCTAAGAATACATAATTGTCATAATGATCGGGACAGAGCCCTGCCATACCAAACAATACACCTCTAAATCATACTGACCAAACAAGCAACTCCGGAGTAAATGGAGCGCACCAACACCTTCCGCTGAGCTGATAGCCTACTTGGAGGACTCTTTACCTGTCTATCGGGAACTATGGGCATGAAACGTAGCGTCCCAAGGAAAAAGGGACGTCAGTACAAAGAATGTACCGAGTACGTAAGGATGAAAATCAGTAAACTACAAACCTGAGAGAAACATGGAGTAAAAGACTCAACATGTATATCCGAATAACTCTGTTAATAATTTAGTATTATTATGTCATGCATATGCGTATAAGTGTCATACCATGCATGAGTATATGCGTTTATAACATCATCAAGCCTCTGAGGGCATCCCATCATATAGTCTCGGCCACTGTGGGCAAATCATAAACGAATACCAACTTATCAGGAGGTGGTGCGTATATAACGCCATAACCTTTTCCAATCCCATATACATATAATATACGTGTATATAATGCCATCTGGTCATGGGTCAATGTATATTTACAAATCCATAAATGCATAAGAAATACGTTAATAAGATTTTCTCGCAATGCCATAAAAATCAATATGCTTTTACGATAAACTTTATCAAATACGTAATTTTCTTAGACCCATGAACAGAATATATAATAATAATTCACATGGGGAATCAAAATATAGACACCCCTAGTATTTATATGAATAGAGTCATTTATGAAAGTTGCGTATTGTACTTGTTTCATTTGTATTATTAGGATCATGCCAAAAAAGAAAGAAGGGATAGCCTTAACACAACTGAGTTGATTCTCGTGATAATTCCTCTTACACACATTAATTGCTAAAATTCATGTAACAGCAAGATCGGAATAGAAAAAAATCCGTATGATATTCTTGAGAAAGATTATATCAGTAAATCTCGTTACTATTACGTCATATAACTTCGCATGAAGCTGAAGATCGTTACTTGGTAGATGTATAACATCTCATTTTTGTGAATTTGATTAAAATTCCATACGGCTTTACTTGCTTATGAAATCCCATTTTTCATTCCCTATCTTTGTGAATTCTGAGAGTTTTTTATAATAGGGGTGGGCCCTACTTGCAAGATGACTAAACCAACGAATTTCCTTAAGTGTGACACCTTGCTAAAAGGAGTAAGAGTCACATATTGGGATAATGTGCTTCCACGTTGGGGGGTTGGCTTATCCAAAAGATTTATCCATTAATTCCTTAATTAATGGATATCATCCCCCAAAAATCCACAACTAACCAATTATTCACATAATTTAGAATTATCTTAAATTACTTAAAATACTACTCATTTTTAACACACTTTTTACACCTTACTATCATGGTCAAGCGGTACCTTATAGGGTACTAGTCCATAAATACCGGGAATTATAGATTAGACCGTATTTTATTTCAAAATGACAACTTTCGACGAAACTCATTTTCTTCAATTCACTTACCCTCTTACCTTCACGAATTTACTTATTCACTTACCCTCTTATTACTTATCGCCGTAGGGATTCGGGTTAGTGTTCTCTACTCGATTTTGGTTATGTTTCATGAATCCATCATCATTTTTGGGATTTGATTGATGATTTCAAAGTTAAACTGAGGGAGTTATGGATTGAGTTTTGGAGAGTTTTAGTAAGGGATTTAAGGGACCAAACGAATTCCGATTTTGATAAATTTTATATGGTAAGACTCGGGAGAGGACGAACGTTTTGATTTTTCCATTTTTAATTGAATTCAAGATGTGGGCCCGGGAGCCAGATTTTGGCTGATTTTTTATTTTTGGCATATTTTGTAATTTTTATTGTGGAATTCGATTCTCTAGCCATGCTGGTAATATTAATCTGATTATAGTTAGATCGGAGCTTTTGGAGACCGAGTCCAGAAATGAAGGCATCCCGAAATAGGATTTTACGCGGTTAAGGTAAGTAACATCTTTAACTTTGGCTTTGTGGGATAAACACGGAGAATTTGATGTCATGTGATTGTTTGGAGGTGATACCCACACTAGGTGACGGGCGTGTGGGTGTATACCTCGAGGGATGGAGACTTGAACCGTCCCGTGAGGCCTCATGGCCATCATTCGTGTTTACGTAGTTACTTGTTGTTGAACTTGTAAGCCTTCATGTTAGAGATCATGCTTAGGCTTTATTCATGCTAATATTATTGCATTCAGTTATAGAAATTATTGTTCATGTTTACCTTAGTCTCTATTAATTATTGATATGTTGTGATACTTGATGTGGGATGTGTACCCTTATTTGTTGATGATGGTGAGGCTAGTGAGGTACATGATTGAGTGAGACTGATGGCCTGGTTCTGAGGATATTAATATCATAGCGCGTGAGCTGTCCGCGCATCACGTGAGTTGTCCGTGCGGGTCCAGGTATTGATACCATAGCGCGTGAGCTGACCGTGCGGATCCAGGTATTGATATTATGGCACGTGAGTTGTCTGTGCTTAGAGCATATTATGGTACGTGAGATGTCTGTGCCTAGAGCTTGGTCTTTATGATCCCCTACAGAGTTTAGTGTGTTGAGTATTGAGTATTGAGTGTTGAGTGTTGAGTCCGAGTGATGAGTGATGGAGTGACACTGTTGTGACATATTATTTATTTGTGTGGTTGTTGCATTCATCTATTTAAATTTCTTTGTGAAAATTACTGAGTTATGGAATTTACCTGTTTATTCATGTTTACTTTTAAATTATGAAAATAAATAATTGGACTGTTTTGTTTAGCTCGTCACTACTACTCAATTCCTTAGTTATTTCTGTTATTACTGAGTCGGTTGTACTCATACTACACCCTGCACTATATGTGCAGATTCAGGTGAGTTGGAAGGCGGTGATCGTTGAGTTCAGGCCGGCTATCTGTGGAGACTGCAAGGTAGCTATTAGCGTCCGTAGGACTTTGTTACTCCTTTTGTTATTTCTTCTTTTAGACAGTTATATATCTTAGTTCATGGATTTAGATGCTCATGACTTAGTGACACCCCGATATTTATGGCTAGCTTCCGTATCTTTATATGAATTATATTTAGAGTTGATTTAGTTTATGAGAACTTTAAATGTTGATATTAATTTATTAAATTCTTAAAATCAATCAATATTAATATTTCGGGAAGTAGGCTTGCCTAGTAACACGATAGGCGCCATCACGACCATGCATGGATTTTGGGTCGTGACAGGCAAGTTGGTGGTTTTTCGTTCAAATTTGGTCTCGTTTGGTTAAAAAATGCAATCAATGACGACCTTAATTTTTTGACCACTATTATAGTGGCAACAACCATCGGTAAAAATGGTGTTTCCATAGCAAACAAAACAAACAAAACCTAGAACCAAAAAATGGTGATAAAGTTTTAGAGTAAGGAGAAATAGTGGTAAATAAGAACAAAGATGATGAAGAAAATAGGTTCAAAGGGAAAAGAATGGAAGTATGGTGGTGCGTCTGGTTTTCTTGTTAAAGAGAAAGACATGTGGAACGAGAAACTAAAATATTTTTTTTTTAAATTTAACACGTGTTACAATGTTATTAGTGCGTGACATTACACATATTCTGAAAAATTTGTCAAGAAAAAAGTAGTTTGTACTAGACACAATTTTGAAAGGTTGCGTGTGTAATATGATATTCGTCCTCAAAAAGTGTGTGACAGGGATTTAGGGTATAGGTCAGGTGGCTACTTATGTATTTTGCCCTCTCATCAGAGACTTTGCTCTCATAGGAGAATGGCTAGACCAATCTCTTAGTAGCGATTCTCTTCATTAATCTTGGTTCTAAAATCGATTGCTTTGTCTATTTTTGCTTATGTTCGAGAATCGGGATAAAAACTAATGTTTCTGCTCCTAAATCGGTATAAAACACTAGGGTTTTGATAGACCAAATTCTGAAATTTCTTGAAAGGAGATACATTAGCCGCTAAAGAAAATAGCTACATACATGTCCTATTTCTTTATTCCCTAATATTTTGAAAGGAATTAAACCTTATCTTTTATCAATACTTGAAATGGTGTTCCTTCTTTCAGATAAATTTGGATAAGAAATGAATGATGAATAAAATGAGAAATATAAAGAAATAAACTCAAAAATAACAAGGGAGAGGAAGAATGTTAGATGGATTCAGACGAAGAAAACGAGAAAAAAGGTGAAAAATGAAGATGAGGGGTAAAACAAATGAGGAAGGAAGGTGAAATATAAAGAAAAAGAGGAGAAAACAAAAAGATATATATATATATATATATATATATATATTAAAAAGGGCTAATTGGCCGTTAGATATTGTTAGGTGAGTCATTTTAATGGCTTTTTTTAGCTGTCACGCGTTCTTGAGTAATTTGTTACACACATTATGTCCCATAAGCGACGAAGGGATTTTATTATGAAGAAAAATATAGTTCTAGGTGTTTTCGAGAACATGCGATAGTTTAGACAATTGATAAAAATTGTATAGTTTAAGGAAATTCTAGAATACTAACTCAAAAGAAAAAGATACATGGCTTTTCTCAAAAATTTGTCTCTTCCTTTCGGCAGATATTACACAAAATTCTCAACCATGTCCAATAAGGAAAGTGGAGAAAGTGCCTGATCACTCTCCTTTTTCTTAACTGAATAGGTCACATTAGGACTTAAGTTATATGTGAATTGACATTCTAACAATTGTTATAGAACATTAGTGTACTTTAATATGTCATACCATATTATTATTTATCATTTATTTTAAATTATCAATCAATACTATTACTAAGTTATCTGCAAATATATGACTAGTGAGCGGTACAAGTATCACTATAGCGTCAGTGTATCGAAATTACACTATATAATGTTATGCAAATTGTTTTTCAAGACTCGCCGTTATAGTGGTGGAGCTTGTCTTTTCACATACAAAAACACGTAGTTTTTCAAAATAATGGTGCCATGTGTATGTAACTAAAAATTAAGACTGTTGAAATTTGACTCCACTAATCCACTTAATTCTTACAATATTGGCCGCTTATTTTTGTAATCTTATTGTCGGTAGATATTTAAATTTTATTGGATTTAAATTTATAAAATTATTTGGATTGTACTTTAATCAAGGTATATTAGTCCAAATAAATTTTATGGTCTAATATAGTTAGATTAATTATATTAGTCAAATACATATGGGTTAAATAAATGAGTTCATATCTACTGTGCTAGCCCATTCGATTGGGCTACAAATGATGAGCCCACTTCATTAGGCTCAATATGCCATCTTCCTAGAGGTCCGGTTTGGTGCCACGTGTAAAATGACGTGGCACGCTAAGTTAAACAGAAGATCCAATAGGATCATGCCACATGTCAAAATGACAAGGCATGCCAAGTCAAATTAAAAGGCCAATGAAACTACACCATATGTGCAACTGACATGTTCCGGCCAATCAAATGCGGTCATGCCACACTTCAATCTGATTGTTCGGAAAGAGTTTGTTTCCATCACAGCTCTTCCCTTCAACTATAAACATGGGTCTTCATAACTCAGAAAGAGGACCAGAAGTGATAACAAGAAGTAAGAGAGAGTTCATGGATCAAATGCTGCAAATTCTTCCACAAGTTTCAAGCTTCAAGCACTGAAGTTCAAGTTCAAGAAATAAAGTCCAAGCTCAAGAACGAAGAACAAAACAAGATTCAAGGAGTACGAGTTCAAATCAAAGTTCGTGCTAGTTCAATTCAAGATCAAGCTCAAATACCCTTGAATTTATATCGGAAAAGTAGAATCAGAGGAGCCATAGAGATTGTAACACTCAAACTATTTGAAAAAAAATAATACAATTGTTGCAATATTATTTGGTCTTGATTTTATTCTCTCGACGCAAATTTATTATTTACAAATTCTGGCATGCCCAGTGGAACCATTTCTACCTCTCATCTCAACATTTCAATCACCAAATGTAATGACATTTTGAGAATTACCGTTCCGTTCGGTGGCTTAATGTCTCAAGAAGCTTTGTAATAGGTATTATGATTTGCTTGTGTGGTCAGGTTCGGTTTTTGGATGATTAAGGGTTGATTTGGAAGAACAATTTTTTTTTTAGAAGCTTAAGTGAAAAGAGTTGAGCGCAGTTTGACTTTTTTTAAGACGACTCTGGAATGGTGTTTTGATGATTCCAACAACTTCATAGGGTGATTTTGGATTAAGGCGTGTGTCAGTAATTTAATTTGGAAGTCGGTAGATTAAGTTGATGCATTTTTGCAAAAATTGTAAAGTTGAAGGTTTGGAAGGTTGAGAGGTTTGACCGGGAGTTGACTTTGTGAATATCAGGCTCAAATTACAATTTTGAGCGTTGGAATAGCTCTGTTATGCCATTTGGGACTTGCATGCATAATTTGAGGTTATTCACGATTGATTGACATGATTCGGCACGATTTGTAGAAGTTATAAGCTCATTGTTCATCAAGTTCGATTTATGGTGCGATACGTAGTTTTTATTTTGTTTGATGTGATTTGAGGCCTCGAGCAGCTCTGTAACAACCCGATCGGTCGTTCCAAGAGTTTTAGCGCAGTTTTTCCCATTTCTGCTTTATTATGTGTGGTTCAGCTCTTTTATATTGTGTTGGATTGGTTGGCTCGGGTTCAAAGTGATTATGGAGAGAAATGAAACACTTAGTCTCTTAAGTTGGTTAATTAGTTGGAAAAGTCAACTGTAAGCTTACTTATAAGTAAATGATCACAAAATTTGGGTTTTATGGTTCAGATAGCTTGGTTAGGTGATTTGGGACTTATGAGCGTGTTCGGAATGTTATTCGGAGGTCCGTGGTAGAACTAGGCTAGAATTGGCGAAATTGGATTTTTGGCGATTTCCGGTCAGCAGTGGAAAATGAGATATCGGGGTCGGAATGGAATTACAGAAGTTGGAATAGGTTCGTAGTGTCATTTTTTATGTGTGTGCAAAATTTCAGGTAATTCGGACATGGTTTGGTATGTTTCAACATCGTTGGAGGAATTTGGATATTTAGAAGTTCTTAGGCTTGAATCCGAGGGTAATTTGGTGTTTTGATGTTGTTTTGAGTGTTCTGAAGGTTCAACTAAGTTTGTGGGATGATATGTGATGTGTTGGTATATTTGGTTGAGGCCCCGAGGGGCTCGGGATGATTTCAGATGGTTATCGGAGGAGTTGGAACTTAGAATGAATAGTTGAAGTTTGTTGGTTCTGTCAAAACTGCACCTGCGGAAAGGGGGCCACAAGTGCAGAAAAAGGCTAGGAGCGCATGTGCGAGAGGAGGAGCGCATGTGCGAGATGAGGAGCGCATATGCGAGAGGAAGAGCGCATGTGCGAGAGGAGGAGCGCACCTGGAGAACCGCAGATACAGAACGAGCTGGGTAAGTATAATTCGCATGAGCGGATAATTTTTCGCAGAAACGGAGACCGCATATGTGGATTATCTGAGCAAAATGTATAAATTGACCCCTTCGCGAAATGTTTCCCATTTCCACCATTTTTGAAGTCGGGATTGAAGTTTTTGAGGGATTTTGAAGAGGGGTTAAAGGGGAAACACAGTGTTCCGCGATCGCAAACCTCTTCCTGCGATCGCATAGGGTCAGCTAAGCTATGCTCCGAGATCGCGACTCCTCTTCTGCGATCGTAGTGAGGTAGGACCTTACTCTCCGCGATCGCAACCCTCTTCTTGCGATCGCGATGAAGATAATCGCCCAGTTAATTCCTTAAGTCAAAAACAGAATACTATTACGGGATTATCACTTTTTCACCATCTTCTTCCTCTCCAAGACCCCATAGGCGATCCTCAAGCGAGTTTTCTTCCATAGCCACTTGGGTAATTGATCCTAAATCTAATCTCTATCATTTTCCTTCATCAATCACTAGAATCTAGGGCTAAAAACATGGAATCAAAGTAGGAATTAGGGATTTTAGGTAGAGTTGGGTTTTTGAGAATTTTGGGTGATTCAACCTCAATTTGGGGTCGACTCTTTAAACAAATTATATATTCTAACTCGTGGGGTTATGGGTGATCAGGTTTTGGTCTGAGCCTCGTGTTTGGACCAAGCGGGCCCGGGGTCAAATTTTTGAATCTTAGGAAGAATGCTTTGAAATAAATAATTAGGCTATGTTTTTGATTTATTGAGCCATTATTTATATACTTGGGTTGATTATGTCTAGATAATACCGTTCCGGAGTCGGATTCTAAAGGAAATGCTGTGATTGAGGCTTAACTTGCATTTTTAGAGCCGAGGTAAGTGTTTGGCCTAACCTTAGCTTGAGGGATTAGGTATAGAGTCTTATTTGCTACGTGTAATTCATGTCCAACATATAGGCAGGGTGACGAGTGCCTATATATTGCGGTCAAGCATGCCCGTGAGTCAATTGTGATGAATCGTACTGTGTTCTTAATATTCTCCGTACTATGAGTAATTGGTGATTTAAAAGTGATACCTTGATGTTGTTTCATGACGTGGGGAGTTATTGTGTCATTTGTTTCAATTGAGGCTTTTACTGTTGAAAATGTATTTCTGATGCGAGGTTGGTTATATCTAAGACCCTTGCCGGGCATTTGTTGAGTTATTAATTGATGATTTCTCCTTGCCGGGACGATAGAATTGTATTGAGTATTCCCATACACTTGAGACTTCTTATTGTTGATTTTTACATTATATTGTTGCCGGTTTATTATTTATCGCACGAGGGGACATGTCGTGCTGATTGTTTGTTATTTATCACGCGAGGGGACATGCCGTGTTGATCGTTTATTATTTATCGCACGAGGGAACATGTTGTGTTGATTGTTGTTATTTATCACACGAGGGGACATGCCGTGTTGATCGTTTATTATTTATCGCACGAGGGAACATGTTGTGTTGATTGTTGTTATTTATCACACGAGGGGACATGCCGTGTTGATCGTTTATTATTTATCGCACGAGGGGACATACCATGCTAATTGTTTATTATTTATCACACGAGGGGACATGCCGTGTTGATCGGTGATTATTTATTGCACGAGGGGACATTCCATGCCGAGTGTTACTATTTACGCACGAGGGGACATTCTGTGCCGAGAGATTGTGAGGTTATGCACGAGGGGACATGCCGTGCCTTTTGCTGTTCATTATCTGTTTTGAGAAGTTAAATTCCTGCTTTTACCTTTACATTTCAGTTATTACCCTGTTCTACCATGTTAGCATTTTGTTGCCCCTTTTACCCCCAACATATTCTCCCCGTATCTGTCTTACTTGCTTATTTCCGTCGATATTCTCCTGTTATTATATAGAATTTCACAGGTACATATATTGTTGTCGGTCCTAGCCTCGTCACTACTTCGGCAAGGTTAAGCTCGGCACTTACTCAGTACATGGGGTCGGTTGTACTGATGCTACACCTGCACTTCTTTATGTTGTGCAGACTACGTAGTCGGACTCGGTGGTCACTGACGGTCGACGAATTCCATTAGTTCATACAGGAGACATCGAGGTAGACCCGCAGACGTTCGTGGGCCTTGGCGTCACCTTCTACCCTTCACTTTCAGCTCTGTCTTATCTTATAGTTCAAAGACAGTCATATGTACTTATTTTCAGACCTTTGTTTTTAGTAATCTCTTAGACAGTTCGTGAGTATGTGACACCAGTTCTGGGATTTGTATATGGGTTTTATTTCGAAGTTGCTATATTATTTTTGGTAATTTGTTAACCTTCATATTGTGGGCCATCGATGCCTTAGTTATCTTGTTCGCTTTAGTTGTTAATGAGTTTTATTTAGTTCAAACGTTTGCTTTACTAGCGGGTTCAACGTTAGACGCAGTCATGGCCTGAAGATGGGATTTCGGGTCGTGACAAGTTGGTATCAGAGCCCTAGGTTTCTTAGGTCTCACAACTCACGGACAAACTTGGTAGAGTCTGAGGGATCGGTACGGAGACGTCTGTACTTATTCCCCAGAGGCTGCAATGTTAGGAAAAACTTCACATCTTTCATTCTCTGTCGTGCCAGTTGAATTCTGAATGCTAATTGAGTCTCTATTTTACTCAGATGGCGAGAAAGCGCGCTTGCTCATCGACCGACCAGCAGCCTCATCCTCCTATTGCGGCTCCTACGAGGGGCCGAGGCTGAGGCCGTGCTAGAGGCCGAGGCAGAGCTAGAGCAGCAGCTCCAGTAGAGGACCCACAGGTAGACTTTGCCGGAGAGGTCCCTATTCACACAGTCCCAGTTGGGCCAGCTCAGGTCCTAGAGGGGTTCATTGCTACCCCGGTGCTTCAGGATGCTCTAGTCCGCTTCGTGGGACTTATGGAGAGCGTGGCTCAGGTCGATCTTCTTCCTACTGCACCAGCTAGATCTCAGGATGGGGGAGGGATCCAGACTCCTTCTATTCATATGCCACAGCAGTTTGCCACTAAGTTCCAGACTCCGGCACTTCAGACGGCCAGAGTAGTTCAGTCAGGTATTGTGGCACCACCAGTTGAGGGAGCAGCCATGTCAGCAGACGCTCTTTGGAGGTTGGATCGGTTCACCAAGTTATTCACTACTACATTTACTGGTGCACCATCATAGGATCCCCAGGACTATTTAGACAGCTGCTATGAGGTTCTTTGGAACATGGGCATTGTGGAGTCCAATGGAGTTGATTTTGCTACATTTCGTCTTTTTGGCACCGCCAAGACTTGGTGGAGATATTACTGCTTGACCAGACCAGCTGGGTCTGCACCTCTGACTTGGGCTATGTTCTCCGAGTTGTTCTTGGGGAAGTTCCTTCCAGTTACTCAGAGAGAGGATCTACGGAGGCAGTTTGAGCGTCTACAGCAGGGCTCCATGTCCGTCACTCAGTACGAGACCAGGTTCATTACTCTGGCCAGGCATGCCATAATGATACTGTCCACTGATCGGGAGAGAGTTCTGAGATTTATTGAGGGTCTAGCCTAGCCCATCACACTTCAGATGGCCAGAGAGATGGGTACTGATTTCTCCTTTCAGGATGCAGCCGATGTGTCCAGACGCATTGAGATGGTATTATCCCAGGGTGGTGGTCAAGGGTCTGACAAGAGACCTTGTCATTTCGGTCGTTTCAGTGGTGCCTCATCTGGAGGCAAAGATTTCTTTTGGCATAGGTCATCCCCCTAGGCCTTATCAGTTGGCACTCCAGGTATCCGCAGTGCACCTTCAGCTCCCATCATTGCGCCACCAATTCAGAGCTATCAAGGTGGTCATTTTGGTCGTCAAGGACAGTTCCAGGGTCAGTATTCTGAACAGCCGAAGTCTTGCTTCACTTGCGGTGGTATGGGGCATATTTCCAGGTTTTATCCCCGAGGTTTTGGTGGTTCTCAGTATTAGGGTTCCCGTGCCATGGTTCCCGCATGAGGTGCACCCTCTCCCCATCAGCTAGCTAGGGGTGGTCATGGTGCCAGAGGTGGAGGTCAGACTCATAGAGGTGGAGGGCAGGCCATGAGGGGTAGAGGCCATCCCGTAGTAGGTAGACCTAGAGAAGTACAGGTTGGTGGGGCTCAGCCCCGGTGTTATGCTTTTCCTGCTTGTCCAGATGCTGAGGCTTCTGATGCAGTTATTACAGGTACGGTTTTAGTTTGCAGCCGAGATGCTTCGGCGTTATTCGATCAAGGTTCTACATTCTCCTATGTGTCTTCATATTTTGCCCCTTATTTGAGTATGCCCCATGATTCCTTGAGCACTGATGTACATGTGTCTACACCGGTGGGTGATTCTATAGTGGTAGATCGAGTCTACCGTGCTTGCATAGTAGTTATTGGTGGTCTGGAGACTCAGGTTGATCGTTTGATTCTGGATATGGTTGACTTTGACGTTATATTGGGGATGGATTGGCTATCCCCCTTTCTTGCTATTCTGGACTGTCATGCCAAGACACTGACTATAGCCTTGCTAGGAGTACCTCGTTTAGAGTGGAGAGGGACTCCTAGTCATTCTTCTGGTAGAGTTATTTTTTATATGAAGGCTCGGCGCATGGTCGAGAAGGGTTGTTTGGCCTAATTGGCCTATGTTCGTGATTCTAGTGCTGAGGTTCCTTCTGTAGAGTCCGTGCCCGTATTTCGTGAGTTTCCAGAGGTATTCCCTAGTGACCTGTCGGGTATGCCACCCGACAGGGATATTGATTTTTGCATTGAGCTATCTGAGGGCACTCAGCCCATTTCTATTCCCCCGTATCGTATGGCTCCGCCGGAGTTGAGGGAATTGAAGGAGCAATTACAGGATTTGTTGGATAAAGGCTTCATCAGGCCTAGCGTTTCTCCTTGGGGTGCTCCAGTATTGTCGTGAAGAAGAAAGATGGCTCAATGAGGATGTGTATTGACTACCGGCAGTTGAATAAGGTTACTATCAAGAACAAGTATCCTTTGCCGAGAATTGGTGACTTATTTGATCAACTTCAAGGTGATACGGTGTTCTCTAAGATAGACTTGAGGTCTGGTTATCATCAGCTAAGGATTAGGGCATCTGATGTGCCTAAGACAATTTTTCGCACTCGTTATGGGCATTATGAGTTTTTGGTCATGTCGTTTGGGTTGACTAATGCCCCTGCTGCTTTTATGGAGTTGATGAATCGGGTATTCAGGCCTTATTTGTACTCGTTCGTTATTGTTTCATTAACGATATTTTGATATACTCTTGCAGCCGAGAGGAGCATGGACAACACCTTAGAGTCGTCCTCCAGACTCTGAGGGATCGGCAATTGTATGCTAAATTTTCTAAGTACGAGTTCTGGTTGAGTTCGGTGGAATTCTTGGGCCACGTTGTATCGGAAGAGGGCATTCAGGTGGATCCGAAGAAAGTTTCAGCAGTTAGAGATTGTCCTAGGCCCACCTCAGCCACAGAGATTCGGAGTTTCTTGGGCCTAGCAGGCTATTATCGCCCGTTTGTGGAGGGGTTTTCATCTCTAGAAGCCCTTATGACCAAGTTGACATAGAAGAGTGTTCGGTTCAGATGGTCGAAGGAGTGTGAAGCGAGCTTTCAGAAGCTCAAGACAACATTGACCACAACACCAGTGTTGGTAC
>MDKH01038362.1:0-46176 GCA_005239495.1 Nicotiana undulata
TTATTTAATCAAATCTTAAGAACTTAAAATCCTAGAATTCATTTTCAATACGCCGAACCGGCCAAAACTGCTCGGAATGACATCAAACTTTGCAGATAAGTTATAAACGACACCACAGTACTATTCCCGGTCTCGGAATCTCACTCGGACCTCGAGAACATAACATCACTTTCCAAGCCACATTTCAAATTCTTTAAAGCCTCAAAACCTCGTTTTGATCCGAAACCACTCAATTCACGCCTGTTTTACACCAATTTTTACAAATAAGACAAATAATATACAATAAACCTGTTCCGGGCTCCGGAACCATAATACGGGCCCGGTAACACGGTTTTCACATAATTATTCACTTTCATATTCCTTTATTATTTTCAGAAAATAATTTCTTTTAAAAATTCATTTCTCGGGCTTGGGACCTCGGAATTCGGTTCCGAGCATATGCCCAAGTCCCATATTTTCCTACGGACCCTCCGGGACCGTCGAATCACGGGTCCGGGTCCGTTTGCCAGAAATGTTGACCAAAGTCAACTATATTCATTTATTAATTATCAAAACTCATTTTCATCAAATTTTCACATAATAGCTTCCCGGCTACACGCTCGGGCTGCGCACACATATCGAGGTGAGACTAACGGAGGCTCCCGGAGCCTCGGAACACAGATACAGCTTAAATTACGTAAGATGACTTTTTGGGTCATCACAGAGACGCGAGGTGGCGTTAACAAGAGGCTGGAGGTCTGAAGACATACTTTAGAGTCGAAGGATTTCAAGTTAAGCAGGAACAAGACAGAATATTTGGAGTGCGAGTTCAGTGGTGTTACCCAGGAGGCGGACGGGGATGTGAGACTCGATACGCAAGTCATTCCCAAGAGAGAGAGTTTCAAATATCTGGGATCCATAATTCAGAAGGATGGGGAGATAGATGAGGATGTTACTCACCGTATCAGAGTAGGATGGGTGAAGTGGAGGCTCGCTTCCAGTGTCTTGTGTGATAAGAATGTGCCATTGAAACTTAAGGGTAAGTTCTACAAGGTAGTGGTCAGACCGATTATGTCATATGGGGCAGAGTGTTGGCCAGTCAAGAATCCTCATGTCCAGCAAATGAAAGTAGCAGAAATGAGGATGTTGAGATGGATGTGTGGGCATACTAGATTGGATAGAATTAGGAATGAAGTTATTCGGGACAAGGTGGGAGTGGCCCATGTTGAGGCTAAGATGCGTGAGACAAGGTTGAGATGGTTTGGGCATGTTAAGAGGAGAAGCACAGGTGCCCCAGACAGGAGATGTGAGAGGTTGGTCGTGGGAGGTGAGAGGAGGGGCAGAGGTAGACCTAAGAAGTCTTGGGGTGAAGTGATCAGGCGGGACATCCCCTTATTCTTGTACAACGGGATCAAGGTGGAAGGTTAGTAGGTAGTCGTGCGTTTCTTTTTGTCTTCCCTAGTTCGTTGGTATTAGTGCTAGTATGGTTCCCTCTTTTCCTTAGTTTGGTATAGTTGTGTGTCCTGTTCTGTTACTACTTACCTTCGGTATTTCCGTAGTTGCTAGCAGTACTTCGCCATAGTCTCGTATGTTGCTTCGGACCCTTTGCCTGAATAGACTATCTTGCTATAGCTTGTTATTGGTACCTCTTTCATATTCTTTGTTGTTATCTCTGATTTAGCTTTCTAACGATTTGTCTTGCTATCACTTGTTATCAGGGCTCCCTTCACCTTCTCTAGCCGAGGGTCATTTCGGAAACAGACTCTCTACCCTTCCAGGGTAGGGGTAAGGCTGCGTACATCTACCCTCCCCAGACCCCACATATACTGGGTAGTAGTTGTTGTTGTTACTACAACCTTTGGCGTAGACATAGCTCAAACCATTATAAGCAAAATATAAAGTTAGTGTCAATCATATTTGTTCAACACATAGAAGTCCTTATATAGGTACATATGTAGGAACATATAATAGTCATAAAATTACACATTAAATATTTAGAGGTTATGAATATGAAAGGCATGAGATTTATTGAGATAATTAAAAAATATATAAAGAGGTGTGAGTTATGGTGATTGAATTTATAAGACTAAATAAATAAATAAAATGATTAAAAAACCCAAAAAGGAGAAAATAAATAAATATGTTTCTTGGCTTAAGAGAGGTGCCACCTCACTTTCTTATTGCCCACTTATATATATATATAGAGAGATCTTTATCCCACACTGAGATTGGGTAATGTTGTATCTCATCTGGAAAGAACAATACTGCAGCCCAGCCATGCCATATTTTCACCTTCTACGCATTTTCTCTGCGTCCCACCCCTAATCCTAGAGAACCTCCCATCATTTCCACCCTACTAGCACACCTATGCGAGTCGGAAGAGCAGAATGCAGCTGCATAATCTAGTGGAATCGGCAAAGTTACTTATGCATTTATCATGTTAATTACGAAACTGCACAAGGATGAGCATAATCATCGTTAGAGATCCCAAGATATTTAATGAAACTGACACCATCCAGCAACCAGTGCACGTCAAGGCTTAAAGATAATGGCAAATCAGTAAACCACAAAATTTTAAAGCATTCAATTTCCAAAGGGCAAGAGCCAAAAGAGAAAAGAAGTCCAATACCTATATATAAGCAATTAAGGAATAAAAACAAAGAAGTAGAGAGTTAAATCAAAGACGCCTGATGAAAATCTAACTGCTCATAGCTGGCATGACTGCTATGTCGAACAAATAAATGTATTGATCAAATTCAGTATGTGTTGCGCCTAGGTCTTTCTTCAGCAGCATTAACCCTGATCGTCCTCCCATCCAGAGTCTGAAATACACCGTGTGATATTTTAGCTTCAAGATAAAAAATCTTGAAAGAAAACTTAAAACATGAATCCATCAATGAAAATAACGACCAACCAGGCAACAAACTGCTTAACGTCTGTAATGCTGATAATACACATAGAGGCCTTTTAGTACGTGGACAAGTCATCGGGAATCTAAATACTAAGACCCTACTAAAGTGAGTGATTATCATTGCATATTTGCAAGTCTTATTGAACAACTTCATTGTATCAAAATTTGAATACACTAATCCAGTTGTCCTCACTAAGAACAGATCCATAATTTTTTATGTAGTGAAAATGAATCAGATATATAATACCCTAGCTTTCTATTGGTAAAAGTTCCAGCGGTAAGGTGATTGGTGTGGTAAGGCAAGCAACTCCTCTTTCCAAAAAGTTAACGCATCTAACTTGTCTAATTAATCATGTACATCACTACAACATCGCCAATTATATAAATAAGTGCAGAAAGACTACATGCAATGACAAACAAATGAATGAGTAAGAAATGTGCAAAGTTTAAGTTTGGTTTCATGATCAATATGGAAGCAGATATTTGTAACTGTTTATGTCATCATATCGGATTCAGAATATAGGGATGTCAGAGATCAAGATTAATATCTAGTAACTTAGAGATTAATTTATGTTTAGTCCAGAATTTAGATTGCAGTCACTTTGCATTTTAAAGAGAACCCCAATTAAAATTCTAAAGTAAGATGGTTGAATCTTGGGAAGAGATCAACTTTTTTCTTTTTCAGATTAAAGGTCAAAGGTGTTAAAGCAGTTACGATCAAACTCTTGGATGGACCGAAGGGCTCGGAGATGATCAACTACTATCAACTACACGTGTGCATATGCGTGTGTAACAATACAAGTGTAATAATCTGTGTGCAAATCACCTGTCCATCAAGGTTGGCAATTGCTTCACTCATTTCAGCTTCACTTGACATTGTCACAAAACCAAAGCCTCGTGACCGTCCAGACTCTCTGTCAAAAACCACCCGAGCACTTACTACTTTACCATGTTCACTGAAAATTTGTTCAAGGCGTGCATCATCAATGTCCCACGGGATGTTGCCAACATAGATTCTGTAAGTAGGCTGAAATGTTCGAGGTGGCCGTTCTGGCCGTGATCCTCTTGGAGCAGCTTTGTTGACTGTCAATAGCCTTCCGTTGAGATCCTACCAAATAAAAAAGAAAATTAAAGGGAGTTCTAGAGATAGTCCAGATGTCAATGTATCCATGTGTCACACATCATAAGCAAGAAACGACTGAATTGTATGACAGATCTCTTCTCAAGAGATAGTTCAAGGGCATAGCACATGACAAACATCAGATGCTACTACTCCAACTCATCTTGAAGTGACCAGCAATATTCGGTCAAACATGCATACTGCATGGAGGACTGCCTTAAAACTTCTCATGGTTGTCCAGAGAAGCAACAAGGGGATCTGGATAGTAATGTCAAAGCACAGCTGAAGTTCATTACCATATTAGGTGTCGGAATCTTAGTGCAAAGCTACCAGTATATGACACACAAGCTACTTATATAGACACTGCAGTATACTAGAATTGACAACAACATATCCAGCACCATAAATATAGTTCCTCTCCTTCATACCCAGCAGGGTAGCAATTTTGAAAAGTATCCAAAAATATACGTACAAGGTATCTAAGATAGTATAAGTTATCTATCATAAAGAACTTTTTACTCTAGGAAATCACGTCATAAAATCTTGCACTACAAAATTTCAGCAATCTTGACGGGTGTATATGAACACATCTTCAATTGCAGATACTTCTTTCTTTAACCTTTGCCTTGGATATTTAAGTTCCACAGAAATTGTATGAACAATTTGATAAAGTAAAAGAGCAATTCCTCACATTGTACATGATATTAGAAAATCTAAACAAAATAGAGGCAAAACGACTCTTGGAGGTTCTGATCAGCATTTTTTAGGTACCAAAAAGAAGAGATCTTGTAAAATAGAAAGCATCTTCAAGCCCCACTTGATAGACAAAACAATCCACATATTCAACAACTCTTATTTAACATGCTTTCAAATAATGGATTTGATAGCTCAATCAAAGAATAGACTACAATCTCAATTCGCATCAAAGAAAAAAAGAACCAGTGTAACTCACGTATTGACTGTACAATTCCACAGCTTTATCAGCTTCTTCCACAGTGCTCATCGTCACAAACCCGAATCCACGACTCCGATCAGTCTCCCTATTGTAAATAACCTGCAAAACCAAAAATAATACATAAAGCTCTAATCTTTTTTGTACTATAAAAGAAAAGAGTTCAAACTTGTCAATGAAATTAGAGCCATAGTTAAAGTAAGTTACCTCAGCAATCTCAACAACACCAGCCTGTTGGAAAAGCTGAGCAAGCCCCTCACTATCTATATCATATGGTAAATTCCCAACAAACAATTTAGCATCCTCAGAAGGTTCTTGGTATTCTTCAGTCTCAGTCTCCCCTGCCTCACCAACAAAGGTAGGAAAATCTCCACCTTGTTCTTGGTCATCAAGAAGAAGGGTGTTGTCATCTTCAGATAATACAGAAACAAAAGTTGGGAATAGGGTACTTCTCTTATTAAGGGATAATAAAGAGGAGAAGGAAGAAGAGAGTGAAATGGGTTTTAATTGGGTGGAGAGAAAAGGGTAGGAGGAAGAAATGGATTTGGTGGGGGTGAAGAAAGGAGGGAGGGAGATAAGGCAACCATTAGTTGCCATGGATAAGGGTTTGGTAACACAAGACATTGGTGGTAAAGAAGGAGGAAGAAGAAGCAAAGGGTTTATGAGGGAGAAGAGAGGATAAGATGGAGTAGAGAGCAGAGGTTTTGTAGCCGGCGGATGGTCCTAGACTCCTAGTTCCTTAGATGATTTTACCAAGATTTTTTCCCCATTATGGAGGCACTAGGCCTTTCTTTAAATTTTTATCTTCATATAAATTACGGAAAAGGTTCAAATATGCCCGTGAACTATTTGAAATAGGATAAATATGCCCGTCATTAATATTTGGCTCAAATATGCACAAACCGTGCAATAATTGTGCAAATTTGCCTTTTTCTTAACGGAAACAATATTTTTTCTTTTCTTTTTTTAATTAGTTAAAATCAAAATATTTTTTTTCTAAAGCAATTTTTCTAAAAGTTTTTTTTTACTAAAAACTGAAGAAGAAAAAAAAGGGAAATATTTTTTTTCCAGTTTTTACAAAAATATTTCTTTAGAAAATTGCTTTTTAGATTTTATTTCTGTTTTTATACTGAATTTATTTTTACTAAAAACGAAAAAAAAAATTGCTTTAAAAAAGCTGAAAAATTAATTTCTAAAACAATGATTTTTGTAAATTCTAGAAAAAAAAACTGAAAAGCAATTTTCTAACGCGGTAAAAACTGGAAAAACTGATAAAAAGAAAATATTTTTTTATCAGTTTTACAAAAACATTGCTTTAGAAAATTGCTTTTCAATTTTTTTAAAGCGATATTTTTCTAAAAACTGAAAAAAAATATTTTGATTTTAATTAATTAAAAAAAAGAAAAGAAAAAATATTGTTTCCGTTAGAAAAAGGGTAAATTTGCACAACTATTGGACGGTTTGGGCATATTTGGGCCAAACTATTAACGGCGGACATATTTGTCCTATTTCAAATAGTTCACGGGAATATTTGGACCTTTTCCGTATAAATTATATGATATAATATTAATTTTTACACTATTCCGTTTAATAACATTATTGTCGTAAGCATTTTCATGGGGTATGGGATATGTTATTCAGTTAGTGTAATAATAGCTTACAAATAATTATATTCAAAATTATTTGTGTAGTTATGAATTACTATAAAATTGTGCGTCATTTCTTGATTTGATAACTTATTTTTTCTACCAACGACATGTACCAAATAACTCTATCCACAAAGGCTTAGATAGATGGAAAGAAATTACCTAGTATTTTTTTTTTGCCTCTATTGGGATTTGAATTGTGGTTCTCACCTACTTAATTGACCACGTAAAACTTGCATGGAGCACCCTATTTAGTCGCCCGCTTTTAACTTATACCTGTTTTGGTTTTTCGTTTGCATCCGTACCTATTTTTTTGTTACAAGCGTTTTAAAAAGACGATTTTACCCTTCTTTAATAAAAGAGTATTGACAAATTGCAGGACAAAAGTTTAAGCATGTTTAGGCTGAAGTTTTAGCAAATAAACTAAAAAACTTCAGCTTGTTTAGACTGAAGCTTCGGATACAACTCATGACAAAACTGTAGACTGCGTTGCAAAATTTCAGCATATTTTGCTATGAAGTTTTAGCAAATGAACTAAATAACTTCAACATGCATTAGCAAAACTCTTTAGAAAATTATATATTGCAAGACAAAAGCTTAAGCATGTTTAATCTGAAGTTTTAGCAAATAACTAAAAAACTTAAGCATGTTTAGTCTGAAGTTTTAGCAAATGAACTAAATTTGAGAAAGTTATTGAGAACCTTTTGGCATTGAAATGTATTTGTGGTTCAATCAATATATTGATTATGTAAGACATTTCAGAAAAATAGTCTTAAAAATTTGTAAGCTAACTGTGTTTAGGAATTTTAGTTAACTGTGCTTGTATTAAAGATGCATCTAATTATGTCACGACCCCAAAAACCACCCTGGTCGTGATGGTGCCTATCGTGGAATTTTAGGCAAGCCACACAGTTCCAAATAATTCGATTTCTTTCAAGAAAACCATATATTAATAATAACATCTCATTATAGAAATTTTTAATATAAAAGTCAAATATCATTAAACACTAAAATAAGTCCCAACACTGGTGTCACCGAGTCATGAGCTGACACAACTACAAATGTCGAAATATAGAATGGACAAACATCGTCTGAAATAATAAAAATATGCCAAGGAAGATAAGGAAGGAGAAGACGAGGCAGGGATCGCCAGGCAGCTACCTCGAAGTCTCCGACTGGAACTTTGTGTCGAACAATCAGTAACCGCTACCGGGTACCGAAGTACCTGGATCTGCAGACAAGGTGCATGGGGTAACGTGAGTACACCAACTCAGGAAGTAATGAGCCCAAACTGTGGGCTGAGAGGTAGTGACGAACTAAACCTCAACATTTATAACAAAATCAATGTATAGAAATTTAGGCATGCTTTCCATAAACTAACAGTTCAAAGTGACAAGATAAGTAGAGATGCGAACGGTTAATCATATATAACTCAGTGTACTCTACATGCCAATGCATCAACTGTATGAAACGCACAATGTGCTCCCACTCTCACATACAAGTCTACTCAGTACTGTATATGGCTCTCATGGCCCAGGAAAGATCCATCACAGAATATATACACATATGACAGTAGTCACTCAATACTGAGGAAGGCTAATCCAGCCCCACGGAGAAGATCCATCTCGAGATACAAACACTCGGACAAGATCCATGTTCAGGGAAGATCCATCCCTCACTAACATCACTGCGCTCACTGTGGGTGTGTTACAGACTCCGGAGAGGCTCCTATAGCCCAAACGCCATCATAAGCCAGATCCAGGCATAAATCAATATACATGTTGCAGCGTGCAGCCCGATCCCATAATTGTCACTCAATATCAGGCTCTCGGCCTCACTCAGTCATCACTCTCCAGTCTCGCTCACACGGGCTCACAATGCATGAACTAGCCCGAATCAATGATAAAATATGCAAAACAACAAGTACCAAGACTGAGACATGGTATGATATGCAATAACATGACTGAGTATATAACATCAATGAAATACATGAAATGACAGTAATAGGCGACCATTCGGGTCTCAACAGTATCGGTGTGAATCCTTAACATAACATCTAACATGATTTCTAGCATGTTTGCATTTAATCACATTGACAACAGCGCAAATATCAACAAGGGAATCACTAAACAAAGCCATGGAATGAATCCAGGTTACAATTCTCACGGTTCACACCCTCACGCCCGTCACTTGGCATGTGCGTCATTACAATCATATATCATATCATTCCGGGTTTCGAACCCTCAGAACCAAGTTGGAAGCGTTACTTACGTCAAACCGGACAGAAATCTACTCTGCGATGACCTTGCCGCTCGACTCGGCCTCAAATCGCCCCGAATCTACTCAAAATCAGATTTATATCATTAATATACGCTAACAGAACAAAAACCCCAAAAATAATCAAATTACATTAAAAATCCCGAAATTGACCAAACCCGACCCCCGGGACCATATCTCGGAATCCGATAAAAATCTCAAAACCAAAATCCTTATCCTCTCACGAGTCCATGCATAACAAATTCATCAAAAAATAACTTCGTTTGACCCTTCAATCACCCAATTCTTAGTCTCAAGTTTCAAACCCTAATTCCCCAGTTTTAACCCTTAAACCCCACAAATTTCATGCTTAATCAGTTAGAAATCACCATAGAATCGAGTATTGAGTTCAAAAACATTACCTCAAAGTGATTCCCCTTGAATCCCTCTTCAAAACCTTTCAAAAAGCTCCAAGTCCGAACAAAAATGGTGAAAAAATATACCAAATTCGCGAAGGCTGGAATTTATATGTTCTGCTCAACTAAACCGCACTTGCGGTCACTTCCACCGCATCTTCGATTTTCACTTAAACGCCTAGGACCGCATTTGCGTCCCAGGCACCGCACCTGCGGTCCCGCAGATGCGCCCAAATCACCGCATCTGCGATTCTTCTCCTTATGGACAATTTCCGCATCTGCGGCCACAAAACCGCACATGTGATCGCCGCACCTGCGATCCCTCTTCCGCAGGTGCGGAAAAACCAGAATAGCAACAGCATAAGCAGATTTCCAAAGTTCTAACTCCCCAATGGCCATCCGAAATCATCCTGAGCCCCTCGGGGCCTCAACCAAATATACCAACACCTCACATAACACCACCCGAACTTAGTCGAAACCTCGGAACACCCAAAACAACATCAAAACACCAAATTAACTGAAAATTCAAGCCTAAGGATTTCTAAACTTCTGAAATTCGCCAACGATGCCGAAACCAACCAAACCACGTCCGAATGACCGGAAAATTTGCACACACATCAAAAACGACACTACGAACCTATTCCAACTTCCGAAATTACATTCTGACCCCGATAGATAATTTTCCACAGCTGACCGGAAATTGCCAAAAATCTAATTTTGCCAATTCAAGCCTAATTCTACAACAGGCCTCCAAATAACATTCTGAACCTTCTCCTAAGTCCCAAATCACCTAACAAAGCTATCCGAACCATAAAAACTCAATTCCGAGATCATTTACCTATAAGTCAACTTCCAGTTTGACTTTTCCAATTAATTAACCAACCTAAGAGACTAAGTGTCTCATTCCCCTCCACAATCACTCCGAACCCGAGCCAACCAACTCGACACAACATCAAAGAACTGAACCACACATAATGAAGCAGAAATGGGGGAAACGGGGCTAAAGCTCTCGGAACGATCGATCGGGTCGTTACAAATTAGGTCCTGAGTTTTAGTTTTTTAGTTTAAATATTAAGGACATTTCAGATAAATAGTCCTAAGAATTTGTAAGCTAACTGTGTTTAGGGATTTTAGTTAACTGTTCTTCTATTAAAGATGCATCTACTTAGGTCCTGGATTTTAGTTTTTTAGTTTAAACATTAAGGACATTTCAGAAAAATAGTTCTAATGGTTACGTTCTATTTCCTTCTTTGTAGTGTGCTAATGGAAGGATATCGTGTTTTCGAGTTTGATGATTGGCGTAATTCGATGAGCTATTGGAAAGGAGATTTTTAGTATGAGGAAACAATAAAAAGTTTCTTGTCGAACACGCAATGGAAGAAGTCGAGGGATGGTATTTTCGGAAACTTTTTTCAATTACAAGGTATGAAGTTCTGTGGTAAACTTATTAATTGTGTTGCTTTCAAAAATTGTAAGCAATGACTCGAATTCAATGACATTCAAGGTTTTTGATCATGAAGTGAAGTTTACACGTGAAGCGTTCTAGATTATTACTGGGGTAAAATGTTCTTCTTCAGTGGACTTCAAAGTTTTGAGTGAAAGAGATAATAGGCTTTCTAAAGTCTACTTCCCTGGAAAGGATAAAATCGAGTTAGGAGATTTATGGCATTTTATTACTAGTCACCCATATGGTACAACTGCATCATTTGTAGGCAGCCATGACGATGCGGTGAAGTTGGCAACAATTTATTTTGTTGAATCTGTGTTGATGGGGAAGTGCAAGAATCAGAATGTGTCTGAGCGGGTAATGAAAATCGTAGATGACGATAAACTCTGCTCTTCTTTCAATTGGGGCTCTCTTTGTTATGAAAAGTTACTCAAATTATTGAAAAGTTTCTTGAAGCCCAAACAAAATACTTCAAACAATGAGAGAAAGATAAAGAGAAGGACATTTATACTATACTCGGCTTCCCTTTCGCCTTATGTATTTGGATTATGAAAGTATTCCCAATCTTTCACATTATGACACCCTATGTAAAAAGTACTTCCATAATGAAAAAGTAAGTTAATAGGATTACTAGCTATTTTTTTGTTTATCTGTTTTAGTTCTAAATACTTACATTTTTTTTCCTTATATAATAGTTGTATGAGTTGCTCGAGATGGTATCATTTCTTTCTTCTGAAGAATATGCGGAGCCCTCTAGTGTGCATGTTCCATTGTCTCAAGATCAAAGTTCAATGCATTCAACACAATTTGATGAAGTCTTGCTTAAGGAAATTGTTAACGTAGGTTTTCTGTCTTTGAATACCATTAGTTTTTTATTTGCTTATTTTTGCTTAAGAGACTTTTTTGTTTTTATAGTTTTTGATTCAGATATTATCGGAGAAGTTCAAAAAAGGATATGCAGGCAGAAAGTGCTAGAATACATCAAAAATAGCTTTATCAGAAAAAAGGATTCAAAATGACATCAAGGTAACATGTGTTTAATTTCTGAGCTTCTAAATTTAAATTCAGGTCTAGATATCCTTAATTTTTGTGCTTGTAACTCTAAGTTAAGGACATCATGTCCTTAATATTTGAGCTTGTAACTCTAAGTTTAGGACATCCTGTCCTTAACTCTTGAACTTGTAACTCTAAGTTCAGGACTACATGTCCTTAACTTTTGAACTTGGACCTCGAAGTTCAGGACTACCTGTCCTTAATTTTTGCTTTTGTAACTCTAGGTTAAGGACTACCTGCCCTTAATTTATGTGCTTGTAACTATAAGTTAAGGACCAAGTGTCCTTAATTTTGTGATCTTGTAACTTTAAGCTTAGGACTACATGTCCTTAACTTTTTAACTTGTAACTCTAAGTTCAGGACTACATGTCCTTAACTTTTTAAGTTGTAACTCTAAGTTCAGGGCTACATGTCCATATTTTATGACCTTGTTATTCTAAGTTCAGGACTACATATCCTTAATTTTTGTGCTTGTAACTCTAAGTTAAGGAACAATTGTCCTTAATTTATGTGCTTGTACCTCTATGTTAAGGACCAAGTGTCCGTAACTTATAAGCAACTAACATTTGATTCTTATTTTAAATACTATCTCATAGGCTTTAAAGAAAAACCTAGGATCAAATATTGATACTTTATTGAAGCTTCTTGACAAACCTCATGAAAGGAACATAGGGAGAGAACCTAGTGTTCCAATTAGCAAAGATGCAGTTGATGATCAATGTGATGATACAGATGTGCATGTAGAAGATCATTATGAAAGAGATTTATAGAGATGCGCATCTAGAAGTTGAAATTGATATTGGCATCGAAATTGAGAAAGGTTAGATACAGTTTGTGAATTTGTTGTCATTGAAAGTTATATTCAATAGAGTAATACATATAAACTTTTTTGTGATTACAAATGTGTGTAGAATCTTTTGATGGAGTGGAAGTTGAAGATGGAGTGGAATGTCAAGATAAGGAAAATCCAAAAGAGATAAGTGTAACAGAAATAATTTGTAAATCTGGAGTGCAATCTCAGGATGTGGGAACAAGTATAAGTGAGATTGTATGCAAATGTGTTGAAGGACTATATGATCTATCTACACCTCTCTCACTTAAAGAGAAATTTGGAAATCAAAATGATGCCAATCAAGGTTAGATGGAATTTTCATGATCTGTTGAATGTTAGTTTTAGTAAACTATTAGTAACAAGTATTAATTATAAATGTTATAGAATCTTTTGAAGCTACATGGAAAGAAGATGGACTGGAATATCAAGATGATGAAATTTCAAAAGAGAGAAGTGGAGGACAATGTCAAGACATAGAAAATACCCAAGGAACAAGCATAAGTGAGATTGTTTGCAAATGTATAGAAGGAACATATGATATCTCTACACCTCTCTCTCTTACAGACAATGTTGAAAGCCAAAACAATACTAGTCAAGATAATGATTTAACTGGCATGATCTTGACAGTTGCAAAAGCTTAGACAAAGTTTTTTTCATCTTATACATATTTGTTTTAATCAAATATTAGTAACAAGTACTAATTGTGTTAGCTCTTGTAAATATTTGCAGAATCTTGTGAACTTGCAAGCGAAGAACATGGAGAACAGT
This sequence comes from Nicotiana undulata, assembly GCA_005239495.1. NCBI lineage: Eukaryota > Viridiplantae > Streptophyta > Magnoliopsida > Solanales > Solanaceae > Nicotiana > Nicotiana undulata. The sequence goes on from MDKH01038362.1 coordinate 13,381, forward strand.
TGCAAGATAAAGAAAATGCAATCAATATGTCAGCTCAATTGTCTGTTAAAGAAATACAGGAAGTCAACGTGGCCAACACAGGTATTGCTTGTGTCCTTAATATTGAATTCATAATTCAAATTGTCAGGACATTTCAAAAATTATATCCTGAGTTTTTGTCTTTTCATTTGACAATTTATCCTAGAATTGACGACTTGCAGCAAACTAATGTATATGTAGTGTTGCTTGCAGAGAAAAACAAAAATGAAGGCGTTAACCAATATACTATGAAAAGGAAGAGAGATAGTATTGGTTTTGATGGTCCATCATTTGCTATTCTTACTCCTACTCCTCCGACTACACAAATGAGCATTGATGAGGGTTTGTCTATGGAGGTTGAAGGAAATGTTGAAGAAGAGCTTGGTCGAGGGAAAATGAATAAGAAGCTTAGCTGGCAATTGAAATCTCCCTTTGAACAGAAAAACAAAAGAGGAACATCGATGGCGCACAATGAAAATACTTCTGAGTATACGGGCTGGATAAAATCAAAATATACTCGTACATGTATTTTTCATTATGCCAAAGATGATGAAAACCAATTGAAGAAATCATTGGGTGGTTGGGCAAGGAGAAAAGGAAAGGTCGCAAAAAAGTGTAAGTCCCTAAATGTATTCATTATTTCTTAATTGCTTAAATTTGTGTCTTGAACTCGTAATTTTAAATTCAGGACTAAGTGTATTGAGCTTCCAATTCTAACTTCATGACTAAATGTCCTAAGTGTTTTAGCTTGTAACTCTAAGTTAAAGACTAAGTGTCCTTAACTTTTGAGCTTGTAAGTCTAAGTTCAGGACTAAGTGTCCTTAACTTTTGAACTTGTAATCGTAAGTTAAGGACTACATGTCCTTAATTTTTGAATTTGCAACTCTAACTTCAGGACCAAGTGTCCTTAACTTTTGAACTTGTAATCGTAAGTTAAGGACTACATGTCCTTAATTTTTGAATTTGCAACTCTAACTTCAGGACCAAGTGTCCTTAATTTTTGAACTTCCACTCTAAGTTCAGGACTAATTGTCCTTAACTTATGAGTTTGTTACTCTAAGTTCAGGACTAACTGTCCTTTAAATTATGAGCTTGTAAGTCTAAGTTCAGGACCAAGTGTCCTTAACTTTTGAGCTTGTAATTCTAAGGTTAGGACTACCTGTCCTTAATTTTAGAACTTGGAACTAAAAGTTCATGACCAGGTGTCCTTAACTTATGAGCTTGTTACTGTAAGGATAGGACTACATGTCCTTAAATTTTGAAATTGGAACTTGAAGTTCAGGACCAAGTGTCCTAAACTTATGACCTTGTTACTGTAAGTTCAGGACCAAGTGTCCTTAACTTATGACCTTGTTACTGTAAGTTCAGAACTAGTTGTCCTTAATTTATGAGTTTGTAAGTCTAAGTTAAGGACCACCTGTCCTTAGTTTTTGAGCTTGTAATTGACTCCATATTTAAATGAGGACTTCTAATTAGGAATTGAGGACTAACTGAAAATATCAAAGTTATGAAATTATGAGCTTCTAATTAGGAATTGAGGACTAACTTATAAACTTTCTAACTTTGATATTTTAAAAATTTTTAGGGGACAAACTGATATATATGCTGAGGATAATGGTGTGAGAAAGAATCCATATAAATTTTACCATCAAAAAATCAGTACCAAAATGTTCTTCATTGAGCTTTCAGACAGTAGCTTAGTACTTGATGATAAGTTTTGATAATTCACAAGGCATTTGTTTTCTTTCTTGTTAATTTATTATTATTTTAATTATTTATGACTGATGGATTTTTTTCTTTTTTTGCCTTTTTATGAAGCATATTGACATTGCCTTGTATTATTTGAGAAATAAGGAATGCTACCACCCTTGCGCCCATCCTTTTCGTTGCATAACTACAGATATACTTTTTGATAACTATATGCTACTTGTGTATAAGGATTTCAATGAAGATGTTTCAGATGAGTTTTGGTGTGGTGATAATCAATTGGTTCTCACACCATATGTGTGGGGTGACAATCGTAGATGTGGAATTTCTTGGACAGAGGTTGACAAAATCTTTTTTCCGTGTCGGCTTTCTTCAAAGATACTGATGGTTGTGACACATTTTCTTTGGGGGGTATTGGACTTGAATGAGAGAAAGATTGATATGTACGATTCCATATATAGTGATCCATATGAGCAAGTAATGAAACACATTGAAATGTATGCGCGCAGGATCCCCCACTTGCTAAAGTTCTCACAGTTTGACAAAAATCACAAGTGTTTTGGAAATGCATTTAATAAATTTGATATTAAGTGGAAAAGATCACCACACCAAACTGGATCATACATGTTGTCATTTGCTATATAATTTATATGTACTTTAGATTTATTTTTTTAAAGATATTGTTTAATTGACTTCATATGTGATGACCCAAGGGGTCATTTTATGAATTTAGACTCCGTTATAAGTTTATTAGTCATAAAAATATTAATTTAACTATCTCGATTTACGTGCGCAATCCGGGCGTGAAACCGAAAAGATTTTATGTGAAAATATATTAAAAAAATATTTAAAGTTAAAGTTTGGCTTTAGTTGACTTTGGACAATATTTTGAGTAAACGAACCCGTATCCGTGTTCCGAAAATCCCGGGAGGTCCGCAGTAAAATATGGGACATGGGCGTATGCTCGGAATCGAATTCCGAGGTCCCAAGCCTTAGAAATCAATTTTTGAAAGAAATTGTTTTGTTGAATTATTAATGAAATAAAGAAAAGAATCAACGTTTGAAACCATTGGTATCGGGCCCGTATTTTGGTTCCGGAACCCGGTACAGATTTGTTATAGTATTTGAATACTATATGTAAAATTTGGTGAGAATCAGAGTTTATTTGACGTGATTCGGACGTCCGGTTGAGAAGTAGTTAAAGTTAAGTGTTTTTGAGAAAAATGATGAGTTTTGAGGTTAAATTCATAGTTTTACATATTATTTTCAAGATTTGATCGCACGAGCAAGTCCGTATGATATTTTTAGACTTGCGTGCATGTTTGGTTTAGAGCCCCGAGGGCTCAAGTGAGTTTCAGGATGTTTTTAACTTGTAAAACAATAATCTCCACACTTTAAAAAAAAATAAAAAATTACAGCAACCATAACCTATTAAAACACCAACTCGGGCAGCAGCCCTTTTCTTCATATTTTTTGAACTACCAAGCCCTAGAGACGATTTTCTTCACCCAAGTTCATCCCCAAAGCGTTGATAATCAATTCTAAACTCTACTCTTTCAATTACCCATTGTTTTTCATCACTTTTAAATAAAAAAGCTAAGAATTTTAATGGTAAAAATTGAGGGTTCGGGTAGAATTAGGGAATTTTGTAAAAATCGAATCTTTACCTCGAATTGAGGTCAGATTTCGAAACTAATTGTATATTTGGGTTCATGGGTAAATGGGTAAACGTAATTTGGTCTGAACCACGAGTTTAGACCAAGCGGGCCCGGGGTCGGTTTTTCACTTTTTTGAGAAAACTTAGGAAAAAAGTGTAATTTTCAATAAAGTTAGTTCCTTTAGCCTTAATTAATGACATTGAGTTATTTATGATTAGATTTGAGCAAGTTAGAGTAAGATTCTAAAAAAAAAGCTGTAATTGAGCAGTGAGTGGCCTGCGAAATTGAGGTAAGTGTTTGGTCTAACTTTGACTTGAGGGAATAGAAATCCCCACTTGTTTGCTATGTGAAATGCATGTGTGTGGTGTATAGGTGAGGTGACGAGTATCTATGCACCACCAAATTTCCTGTTAAACATGATCCCTTTCCCGTTTCCAATTTAATTGATTCTGTCTTAATTGTTCTATGTTCATTATTGTTTCTATGACTACTGGGCCTTGTTAGTTTGTTGTTAAATATTGTTGTGGTTATATATATAATTATGTTCATGTTGGTTTCTGTAACGATCCGACTGGTCGTTTTGCGTTATCGGACCTCGTTCCCTAAATAAAACTTTCCATAGCGGCTTATTGTGATTTATGACTTGCAGGGACGGGTGGTTCGGGATTTGGAAGTGTTTGGAGCAGTACGGAAACACTTAGTTCCTTAAGGTTGGCCTTTTTGGCCAAGTTTGACTTCGGTAAACATTTTGAGTAAACGACATCTGAATCGAGTTTCGACGGTTCTGGTAGCTTCGTATGATGATTTCGGACTTGTGCGTATGTCCGGAATGGGTTTCGGATGACCCGGGAGCGTTTCGACGCCAAATAACAAAAATAGAGTTTCCTTAAGTTCATAATTTGGTTTGGAACGTGTTTTTGTGTTATCGAGGTCCGAACGGAATTTTGAGATCGGGAATAGTTCCGTTATGTCATTTATAACTTGCTTGCAAAATTTGGTGTCATTACGAGTAGTATAGGTCGGTTCGGCGCATTGAAACCGAATTCAAGAACTTAAAGTTCTTAAGTTTGATTCTAGGGGTTTTGAGGTGTGATTTTGAGTTATAGCGTTGTTTTGAGTGTTCCGAAGGCTCGAGCGAGTCTGTATTATGACATGGGACTTGTTGGTAAATTTGGACGGGGGCTCGGGTGGGCCCAAGTGCCTCTCGGGCACCAAATGAGGCCAAAAACCAGCTGCATCAGTTGCTGGTGCACCTGATCTGGTGTGACCGCAGGTGCGGTTGCCCAGTCGCAGGTGCGAGACCTCTCATGCGGTCCCAGCCTCGCAGGTGCGACCCCTAGGTGGGCTGCCCATTTCTCGTAGGTGCGGGCCTTTTCCCGCAGGTGCGAGCCCAGACCCTTGTCCCATTTTCCGCAGGTGCGAGACTGCAGGTGCGGTCCTCGAGCCGCAGGTGAGGAACCACTGTCAGGAAGTGTGTTTCTTTAAAACACGGGAAATGTCCATTTTTCCTCATTTCTTCCACCATTTGAGACCTTGAGAGCTTGGGAAAACTTCTCCACGACCTAGCTACTGATAAGGTAAGTAAATTCTATCCTAGTGTTAGTTTAATACATGAATTACTAGTTAAATTAACTACTTAATTAATGAAAATCAAGGAAATGGGTAGTAACCTAGGGCTTTCGAGAATTTAGGGAATTACCCGCGAATTGGCTATGAAATCAAGTAAAAATCATATATTAACGATCCTTAGGTTATGGGTGAGTGTTTCCTTCGTGAATTTTCGGAATCCGAGCGTGCAGGCCCGGGGGTGAATTTTGGTATTTCTTCAAGAATGATGAAGTTACTAATTAAATAGGGGAATTTCCATACTTTGGGCATAAATTGATGTATTTGTATAACATTTGGCTAGTTTCGAGTCCTCGGGTGTAGAGTTCGGAGTTTCGGGCGCGTTCTTGGTTCGGGATGTAGATTCGGCACGAGGTGAGTCTCCTTTCTAACCTTGTAAGAGGAAATTGTCCCCATAGGTAATTACACATGATTTAAATGTCCTTATTTGTGGGGTCTACGCATGCACGAAGTGACGAAAGTCCGTGCGTAGCTACTATTATGCCATGTCGGGTAGTTTTAGAACTCACGAGCATGCTTTATGTGCCTTACATGTACCCCTAAATGTATTTTGAGTTGCTTATTGCCCTTTAATTAGCATGAGAATATTCGGAAGTTACGTTCAAAATTTCAGATGCTTAAGTTCTTGTTTGCAAGTATAATCTCTATTGAATTCTTGGATTTTCCTGATAATTCTGTGTATGTATACGAGCACCCGCGTCGCATGTATGATTCGCGAGCGGGGTAGCCTTATTATTATGTCAAACGCGTCGCATGTTCGATTCGTGAGCGGGGTAATAGATGCATCTATGGTTCGAGTCGTTCGACCCTCGACAGTGCACATTTATTTTCCCGACGCTTCGGTCGTACGCCTCGGCATACTATGTGTTGTATATTTTGACTGAGAGTCTTGTTGTTATCATATAAACTGTTTCACGTGAAAAGGAAAAGTTAGTTTATTTATTAGTAGTGTGACTTGACATGCAGAGGTAAATTGTAAATTTATACTTGATATTTTCATGTCTTGTGATTTCTGGAACTGCTATCCTTGCCTAGTCTTCATTAACTTATAATATTACATCTTGACCCTAGTAAGTATCACGTCGACTTCTCGTCACTACTTCTTCGAGATTAGACGGGATACTCACTGGGTACATATTTATTTATATGTACTCATGCTACACTTCTGTACTTAATTGTACAGGTTCTGAGGTAGGTGCTTCTGGTTATCTGACCGGAGCGTGATCTTGAGAGCATACTCTGTACCCGACTCCACGGTGAGCTGCTCCCCTTGGCGATCCTCAGCAACACTTTGGAGTTGTCTTTTGGCTATTTCTGTCCATTTACTTCAGACAGTAGCACATTTATTCTACTTATTTTTTATATTCCACTAGTCCGCCCCTAGACTTGTGACACTAGGTCCTGGCACACGTAGTAGACCTTATAGTATTTTTGCTAATGGCATATGATGGCTCATGGTTTTGGGTTTCATTGATTCGAGTTGCCTAACTTATCCGTTTTCATTTAGCGATTCTTAACTTAAACTTGGCAAGCATTTGAATATCTTATTAATTTAGGTAACCTCGTTAGTAAACAAGTGTTGGCTTGCCTGACTCCGGTGTTGGGGGCCATCACGACCTGAGTTAGAAGTTTGGGTCGTGACAACATGGTATCAGAGCTCTAGGCTCATGTAGGTCTCACGAGTCATGGGCATGCCTAGTAGAGTCTTGCGGATCGGTACGAAGACGTCTGTACTTATCTCTAGGAGGCTATAGGGTGTTAGGAAACCTCTCCTTATTCATATTCTATCGTGCAGTCGATGGTGTACTAAAACTCATTCTTTTATTCTCTCACAGATGGTGAGGACGCGCGCATCCGATGTCCCAGACCCGGGAGGGGCCGCTACCCCCGCCGTTAGATGCCGTGGCAGAGCCGGAGGAGGGCACCGGCCCGAGGTAGGGGACGAGGGCGTTCCAGAGCTGTTCCAGTTGCACCACCACCAGAGGATCCTATCATTGAGGAGCAGGACGAGGTGCCCCCAGCAGATCCTGCTCCAGTGGACTTCATGATGGCGCCAGGCTTCCGGGAGGTCATGGGCTGTATGATGAGATTTATGGACACTATGTCCCAGGCTGGTTTATTTCCAGCAGATCCTGCCACTTCTCATGCAGGAGGGGGAGTCAAGACCCCTACTGCCCTGGCTACAGGTCAGACAACAACATTACATCATACCCCGGGTACACTGCCCGTGGGTGGGGTCCAGCCAGTAGTAGTAGCACCATAGCTCAGACCAGCTGCGGACGACGATCCGCATAAGTTATTGGATAGATGGACTCGATTGCACCCTCCAGTCTTCGGGGGTGAGCGAGGTGAGGATGATCAGGTCTTCATTGACAGGTGCAGGGACAGACTGCACTACATGAGGATATTAGAGTCTCATGGCGTAAATTTCACTACCTTTCAGCTTGAGGGTAGGGCTCGCAGATGGTGACAGTCGTATATCCTGGGTAGACCAGCAGGTTCCCCTTCTATCACTTGGGAGCAGTTCACTCAGTTGTTTCTGGACAGATATATTCCACCATCCGAGAGGGAAGAGTTGCGGTATCAGTTTGAGCAGCTGGAGCAGGGACAGATGTCGGTGACAGACTACGAGGCCAGGTTTTCTGAGTTGTCTCGTCATGCCCTTATGATACTTCCTACTAACGCTGAGAGAGTGCGGAGATTTTTGGTTGGATTGCACTCAGGTATTAGGGCCAACATGGCCCGAGAGGTGGAGATGAGGACACCCTATCCGCTTGTGGTCGAGATAGCTCGTCGGATTGAGGGTTATCGATCGAGGGGCAGAGAGCAGGGTCAACAGGACAAGAGATTTATATTTTCTAGAGATTTCAGAGGTGCCCCAGGCAGGGGCAGGGGTCAGTTCAGCAGAGGCCAGCCTAGCAGGCCTCCATATTTAGCTCCTCCACCACATCCCCGTGGTGCTCCAGTGAGGCCTTATTTCAGTGCCATGCCAGAGAGTTCTTACCGCCCACCAGCTATTTGGGGTTACTCCGGCGGGTACTCCGGTCATCAGGGGTCTTCTATTACTTACTTTAGTTCCATGCCAGAGGGTTCTCACCGTCCCCCAGCTATCCAGGGTTCTTCTTTAGAGCAGCAGGACATGCCACCGGTGAGATATTATGAGTGTGGGGATTCAGGCCATATGAGGATGACTTGTCCCAGGCTTCGGGGCAAGGCTATTCAGCAGAGTTATCAGCCTGCATACTCAGCACCGGCTCCACGAGCACCCCGAGGTGGAGGACAGATTAGTAGAGGTTGCCCCAGAGGTGGATGCCAGACATGAGGAGCTCTACCAGCTTCTATTCATTCCAACGGAGGTCAATCTTCCGGTACACCATCCAGATTCTATGCTATTCTGGCATGAGCAGATGCAGTGGCCTCACACGCCGTGATCACAGGTACTATTTCAGTATGTGGTAGAGGGGCATCAATGCTATTTGATCTAGGATCCACTTATTCATATGCGTCAGCCTTATTTGCTTGTTCCTTGGATGTTCCTCGTGAGTCCTTGGCTTCTCCTATATATGTGTCCACTCCTGTGGGCGATTCTGTGGTGGTAGACTGGATATATCGATCTTGTGTGATCACCTTCTGTGGGTTCGATACCAGAGCGGACCTTTTATTGCTCGACATGGTCGATTTTGAGGTTATTTTAGGCATGGATTGGCTATCTCCTTATCATGCCGTGCTAGATTGCCATGCCAAGACAGTTACTTTAGCCATTCCCTAGTCGCCTAGGCTGGAGTGGAGAGGTTCCTCAATTAGTGCAGCCAACCGGGTTATTTCATTCATGAGGGCTCGACATATGGTCGAGAAAGGTTGTCTGGCCTATCTTGCTTATGTGGGGGACACCACCGCCGAGTCTCCGACGATTGATTCAGTGCCAGTTGTTTGAGATTTTGCTGATGTATTTCTTTCAGACCTTCCAGCCATGCCTCCGGATCGTGATATTGATTTTTGCATTGATGTAGCTCCAGGCACCCAACCTATATCTATTCCTCCGTACCGTATGGCTCCAAAGGAGTTGAAGGAGCAGCTTGAGGAATTGTTAGCTAAGGGGTTTATCAGACCGAGTGTATCCCCATGGGGTGCTCCAGTCCTATTTGTGCAGAAGAAAGATGGGTCTATGCGGATGTGCATTGATTACCGCCAGGTGAACAAGGTTACCATTAAGAAAAAGTATCCATTGCCGCGCATCGATGATTTGTTTAACCAGTTGCAGGGTGCCAGGGTGTTTTCTAAGATTGATTTGAGATTGGGGTATCACCAGCTGAAGATTCGAGCCTCGGATGTTCAGAAGACTGCTTTCCGTACGAGATATGGCCACTATGAGTTACTGGTGATGTCCTTTGGCTTGACTAATGCCCCACCAGCATTTATGGACTTGATGAACAGGGTGTTCAGGACGTATATTGATTCTTTTGTTATCGTCTTCATTGATGACATCTTGATTTACTCACATAGCCTGGGAGAGCACGAGCAGCATTTGGGAGTTATGCTCCAGACTTTGCGAGAACAAAAGCTATATGCTAAGTTCTCCAAGTGTGAGTTTTGGTTGGATTCTGTGGAATTATTGGGGCATGTAGTATCCGGAGAGGGTATCAAGGTTGATCCTAAGAAGATTGAGGAGGTTCAGATTTGGCCACGTCCTACTTCAGCTATAGAGATCAGGAGCTTCTTGGGTCTAGCAGGCTACTATCGACGATCTGTGGAGGGTTTTTCATCCATTGCAGCCCCATTGACTAGATTGACTCAGAAGAATGCCCCGTTCCAATGGTCGGACGAGTGTGAGGCAAGCTTTTAGAAGCTCAAGATAGCATTGACCTCAGCACCAGTTCTGGTATTGCCTTCCGGTTCTGGGATGTATACAGTGTACTGCGACGCTTCACGCATTGGCTTGGGGTGTGTGTTGATGCAGGAGGGGAGAGTTATTGCTTATGCTTCGCGCCAGCTGAAGGTTCATGAGAATAATTACCCTGTGCACGATCTGGAGTTGGAGGCGATTGTTCATGCTCTTAATATTTGGAGGCATTACTTGTATGGGGTATCTTGTGAGGTTTATTCAGACCACCGCAGCTTACAGCACTTGTTCAAGCAGAGGGATCTTAACTTGAGGCAGCACAGATGGCTTGAAGTGCTGGAGGATTATGACATCACCATTCTTTATCATCTGGGCAAGGCGAATGTAGTAGCAGATGCTTTGAGCAGGAAGGCGGAGAGTATGGGTATCTTGGCTTATATTGCAGCAGAGGAGAGACCTCTAGCCTTGGACGTTCAGTCCTTGGATAATCGCCTGGTGAGATTAGACCTTTCAGAGCCTCATCGAGTTCTAGCACATGTGGTTTCTCAGTCTTCGTTGTTGGGGGAGATTAAGGCTCGGCATTTTGATGATCCGTACTTGGCAGAGCTACGGGAGATAGTGATTCAGAGTGGTGCCAAGGAGGTTGCTATTGGCGAGGATGGTGTTCTGAGACTTCAGGGCCGATTATGTGTTCCTAATGTTGATGGCCTGAGGGAGAGGATTCTAGAGGAGGCACACAGTTCTCGGTATTCTGTTCATCCTGGTTCTACGAAGATGTAACGTGATTTGAAGCAGCATTACTGGTGGAGGCGGATGAAGAAGGACATCGTGGGGTATGTGGCTAGATGTCTTAACTGCCAGCAGGTTAAGTATGAGCACCAGAGGCTAGGAGGCCTACTTCAGTAGATGCCCATTCTTGAGTGGAAGTGGGAGCGCATCACTATGGACTTCGTGGTTGGGTTGCCTCGGACGTTGCGGAAGGTTGACGCGGTTTAGGTCATTGTGGATAGTATGACCAAATCGGCGCATTTCATTCCAGTGGCTACTACTAATACTTCTGAGAGGTTGGCCCAGATCTAGATAGTCCGGTTGCACGGTGTGCCGGTGTCCATTATATCGGATCGAGGTCCTCAGTTCACCTCGCATTTTTGGAGATCACTGCATAGTGAGATGGTTACCCAAATAGATCTCAGCACAACATTTCACCCTCAGACTGATGGCCAGTCGGAGCGTACAGTTCAGATATTGGAGGACATGCTCAGGGCATGTGTGATTGACTTCGGAGGTCAGTGGGACCAGTTCTTGCCTTTGGCCGAGTTTGCTTACAATAATAGTTATCAATCCAGCATCGAGATGGCTCCATTTGAGGCTTTGTATGGTCGGCGATGTCGTTCTCTTATCGGGTGGTTTGAGCCTGGCGAGGCTAAGTTATATGGCACCGACCTGGTGAAGGATGCTTTGGAGAAAGTGAAGTTGATTCAGGAGAGGCTCCGCACAACACAATCCCAACAGAAGAGTTACGCGGATCAGAGGGGGCGTGATGTGTCATTTATGGAGGGAGACAAGGTTCTGTTGAAGGTCTCGCCGATGAATGGTATTATGAGATTCGGGAAGAAAGGCAAGCTGAGCCCACGGTTCATAGGTCCTTTCGAGGTGTTGATGCGAGTTGGGGAGGTTGCTTATGAGTTAGCCTTACCTCCCAGATTATCAGGAGTTCATCCGGTCTTTCATGTATCCATGCTCCGAAGGTACCACGCCGAATTTTCTCGCGTGGTTCATTTCAGCACTATTCAGTTAGATGAGAGGTTGGGCTACGAGGAGGAGCCAGTTGCTATTGTTGATAGACATGATCGCCAGTTCAGATCCAAGAGCGTTTCTGCTGTAAAGGTCCAGTAGAGGGGCCAACCAATCGAGGAAGAGACTAGGGAGTCCGAGGAGGACATGCGGAGCAGATATCCGCACTTCTTCAGCACTTCAGGTATGATTTTAGACCCATTCGAGGATGAACGTTTGCTTAAGAGGTGGAGAATGTAACGACCCGACCGGTCGTTTTGCGTTATCGGACCTCGTTCCCCTAAATGAAACTTTCCATAGCATCTTATTGTGATTTATGACCTGCGGGAACGGGTGGTTCGGGATTTGGAAGTGTTTGGAATAGTACAGGAACACTTAGTTCCTTAAGGTTGGCCTTTTTGGCCAAGTTTGACTTCGGTAAACATTTTGAGTAAACGGCCTCGGAATCGAGTTTCGGCGGTTCCGATAGCTTCGTATGATGATTTCGGGCTTGTGCGTATTTTCGGAATGGGTTTCAGATGACCCGGGAGCGTTTCGACGCCACATAACGAAAATAGAGTTTCCTTAAGTTCATAATTTGGTTTGGAATGTGTTTTTGTGTTATCGAGGTCCGAACGGAATTTCGAGATCGGGAATAGTTCCGTTATGTCATTTATAACTTGCTTGCAAAATTTGGTGTCATTCCGAGTAGTATAGGTCGGTTCGGCGCATTGAAACCGAATTCAAGAACTTAAAGTTCTTAAGTTTGATTCTAGGGGTTTTGAGGTGTGATTTGGAGTTTTAGCGTTATTTTGAGTGTTCCGAAGGCTCGAGCGAGTCCGTATTATGATATGGGACTTGTTGGTATATTTGGACGGGGGCTCGGGTGGGCCCAGGTGCCTCTCGGGCACCAAACGAGGCCAAAACCTAGCTGCATCAGTTGCTGGTGCACCTGATCTGGTGTGACCGCAAGTGCGGTTGCGCAGTCGCAGGTGCGCGACCGCTCTTGCGGTCCAAGCCTCGCAGGTGAGACCCCCAAGTGGGCTGCCCAGTTCTCGCAGGTGCGGGCTCTTTCTCGTAGGTGCGAAACCGCAGGTGCGGACTCCTGCACGCAGGTGCGAGCCCAGACCCTTGTACCATTTTCCGCAGGTGCGAGACCGCAGGTGCGAGACCGCAGGTGCGGTCCTCGAGCCGCAGGTGAGGAACCACTGTCAGGCAGTGTGTTTCTTTAAAACACGGGAAATGTCCATTTTTCCTCATTTCTTCCACCATTTGAGACCTTGAGAGCTTGGGAAAACTTCTCCACGACCTAGCTACTGATAAGGTAAGTAAATTCTATCCTAGTGTTAGTTTAATACATGAATTACTAGTTAAATTAACTACTTAATTAGTGAAAATCAAGGAAATGGGTAGTAACCTAGTGCTTTCGAGAATTTAGGGAATTACCCGCGATTTGGCTATGAAATCAAGTAAAAATCATATATTAACGATCCTTAGGTTATGGGTGAGTGTTTCCTTCGTGAATTTTCGGAATCCGAGCGTGCAGGCCCGGGGGTGAATTTTGGGATTTCTTCAAGAATGATGAAGTTACTAATTAAATAGGGGAATTTCCATACTTTGGGCATAAATTGATGTATTTGTATAACATTTGGCTAGTTTCGAGTCCTCGGGTGTAGAGTTCAGAGTTTCGGGCGCGTTCTTGGTCCGGGATGTAGATTCGGCACGAGGTGAGTCTCCTTTCTAACCTTGTAAGAGGGAATTGTACCCATAGGTAATTACACATGATTTAAATGTCCTTATTTGTAAGGGCTACGCACGCACGAAGTGACGAGAGTCCGTGTGTAGCTACTATTATGCCATGTCGGGTAGTTTTAGAACTCACGAGCATGCTTATGTGACTTACATGTACCCCTAATTGTATTTTGAGTTGCTTATTGCCCTTGAATTAGCATGAGAATATTCGGAAGTTACGTTCAAAATTTCAGATGCTTAAGTTCTTGTTTGCAAGTATAATCTCTATTGAATTCTTGGATTTTCCTGATAATTCTGTGTATGTATACGAGCACCCGCGTCACATGTATGATTCGCGAGCGAGGTAGCCTTATTATTATGTCAACCGCGTCGTATGTTCGATTCGCGAGTGGGGCAATAAATGCATCTATGGTTCGAGTTGTTCGACCCTCGGCAATGCACATTTATTTTCGCGACGCTTCGGCCGTACGCTTCGGCATACTATGTGCTGTATATTTTGACTGAGAGTCTTGTTGTTATCATATAAATTGCTTCATGTGAAAAGGAAAAGTTAGTTTATTTATTACTAGTGTGACTTGACATGCATAGGTAAATTGTAAATTTATACTTGATATTTTCATGTCTTGTGATTTCTGGAACTGCTATCCCTGCCTAGTCTTCATTCACTTATATTATTACATCTTGACCCTAGTAAGTATCACGTCGACCTCTCGTCACTACTTCTTCGAGATTAGACGGGATACTCACTGGGTACATATTTGTTTATATGTAGTCATGCTACACTTCTGTACTTAATTGTACAGGTTTTGAGGCAGGTGTTTCTGGTTATCTGACCGTAGCGTGATCTTGAGAGCATACTCTGTACCCGACTCCACGGTGAGCTGCTCCCCTTGGCGATCCTCAACAATACTTTGGAGTTGTCTTTTGGCTATTTCTGTCCATTTACTTCAGACAGTAGCACAGTTATTCTACTTATTTTGTATATTCCACTAGTTCGCCCGTAGACTTGTGACACTAGGTCCTGGCACACGTAGTAGACCTTATAGTATTTTTGCTAAATGGAATATGATGGCTCATGTTTTTGGGTTTCATTGATTCGAGTTGCCTAACTTATCCGTTTTCATTTAACGATTCTTAACTTAAACTTGGCAAGTATTTGAATATCTTAATAATTTAGGTAACCTCATTAGTAAACAAGTGTTAGCTTGCCTGACTCCGGTGTTGGGCGCCATCACGACCTGAGTTAGAAGTTTAGGTCGTGACAGTTTCATTTTTGAGATGATATTGATGAAGTTTGTGAGAAAATACAGTTCTTGTTTATAATTGTGGAGGCAAAAGTATTGTGAAAGGCTTGGCCTAAATTGTGAAATTTTTATAAATTAAGTGATATGATATGTCTGGTGGGAGCGGGTTGCACGCCGCAACAAGGAGTAATAAGGGTGGACAGGTGGGATCAGGTTGCACGCCGCAATAAGAGAAATAAGGGTGAATTATATATAGGGAGGAGGAATACGAGTGGACAGGTGGGATCGGGTTGCACGCCGCAACAAGGAGTAATAAGGGTGGACAGGTGGGATCAGGTTGCACGCCGCAATAAGAGAAATAAGGGTGAATTATATATAGGGAGGAGGAATACGAGTGGACAGGTGGGATCGGGTTGCACGCCGCAACAAGGAGTAATAAGGGAGAATATTTATGTTTAATGTTTATAAAATAAAGGTTGGAACACTCATTGCTTTATTGTCATTATTTCATATTCTGCTATTATTGTTATTTGAAGTGAAGCTTGTTCTGTTTATGATTGTTGAGACATAAATATTGTGAAAGGTTTTGACTTAAATGGTGAAATCTTTTCATTAAATAAAGAGATGTGATTGTCTGGTGGGAGCGGGTTGCACGCCGCAACAAGGAGTGATAAGGGTGGACATGTGGGATCAGGTTGCACTCTGCAACAGGAGTAGTAAGGGTTATATATTTAGGGAGGAACAATAAGGGTGGACATATGGGGGCGGGTTGCACGTCGCAACAAGGAGCAATAAGGGAGGACATTTAAATTTTTACTGAATTTCAAAGAAAATAAAGATTTGAAAAGCTTAAATGTTTATTTTACTATTCTTCATATTTTTGGCACTACTTTTATTTAAAATTAAAGTTTGGAAACTTGAAAATTATTTGAGAAATTGGTTATAGCTGAGACCTGAAAAAGACGGCTTAGTTATTTTATTGCCGTTGCAGTGTTTATTTATTTGTTTAGATTTCCTTCTTGCTTCATATATTATTGTCACAGGTTATATTGCTAAATCCCCGCCGTATCCTTGTCACTACTTCGTCGAGGATAGGCTCGGCACTTACTCAGTACATGGGATCGGTTGTACTGATACTACACTCTGCACTCTTTTGTGCAGATCCAGGTACTAGCCGGCAATAGAGATTTTTTTTGAGCATCCATCCATTCATTCGGAGACACGAGGTATATCTGCCGGCGTTCGTAGATCCCGAGAGTCTTCTCCTATTTTTATAAAATGTTTTAGTATATTCAAAACAGTTACACTATTTCTTTCAGCCCAGTATTTGTAGTATTCTTTAGAAGTTCGTGAATTGTGACACTAGAACCTGGAGTAGTCTTAGAGTTGTTTATATAATTAGTTCGTGGCTCGGTTTATTTATTTATTCATTTGTTTATTATTTTACAGTTGGAATTATTCACCGGAAACCATTAGATTAAGTTTACTTTAAATTATTTTATTATGTTTAGTGGATAATCAAAGGAAAATAGCTAGTCGAACTCTAATATTGGCTTGCCTAGCAAGTGTGGTGTTAGGTGCCATCACGATCCCTAAGGTTGGGAATTTGGGTCGTGACAAGTTGGTATCAGAGCACTAGGTTTCCTAGGTCTCACAATTCACGAAGAAGCTTAATAGAGTCTGAAGGATCGGTACGGAGACGTCTGTACTTATCTCTCAGAGGCTATCAAGTTAGGAACAATTTCACTTCTATTCTACTCTATCATGCGAATTTATTCTATCATTGATGATTGAACTCGTCTACTCTTGTTCTCTCACAAATCTCGACAACACGCAAAGCGTTTACAACAGGACAAGATATGAAGCCCCAATGACAACTACAATTAGGGGAAGAGACAAAAGCAGAGCTCAGTCTAAAGCTCGAACATCGACACCTATGTACAGTCTCAAATGGATCTAGACGCGGAGGTTCTAGCTCAGTCGGTACATGTTGGACTAGCCCATATCACAGAAGGATTTATAGCAACTCCAGTATTGCATAACAAGGGAATAGTTGAAAGCAACAGGGTTGATTTATATGAGCCGTGAAGTTTAACATTTTAGATTATCAGGAATTGTGACCTATGACTTCGTGCCAAGTGGAAAAGTCCACTGTCAAGGAATAGATTGCGGGGTCATGTGTTATATCGGTTTTGTCTTGAAATGTATAAGACTGGAGATGTTGCAAGACATAAAGCTGGGAATTGTGGTATGTCAGTCTCCTTAATAACCCTATACCTCAGCACCAAAGGAGTTATTCAAACAACTTTAAATCTACAGAAGGTCTACTCAACGTGGAAGTCACGTTTGCGGATTTTGGGGTGCTCCAAAGGGAGTACTGATAGTTTCTATGAGTCCACCAAATAGTAGAGTTACTAGGTCTTCTACTAGTTTCCACAGAGATATACCAAGAAAGCAAGTAAAGAGACAAAGGATTTTTACGTGGAAAAATCCCACTCAAGGGGACAAAAACCACGACCTACACTTGTAGGATTTCAACTTCACTAACTTGTAATCTAAACTATTACAAGCCACTTTGTAATATACTTCTTACAAAGACTTCAACACGCTAACTTGTAATCACTATTACAAGCCACTTTGTTACTATCTAGTTACAAAGACTTTTGCTTATGAATAACGAGTCACTACAACAATATGAGAAGTTTAAGAAAATGGATTCCTACAAGTTGCTTCTACAAAAGCAAGTAGGATATAATGAAGAACAAAATGCAAGATTCCAGCTCAACTAAAAGACCCTAACGACACAATGTGAAACTGGTCCGTCTTAGTGGACTTGTCTTCTTGCTCTTGAAACACTTGAGTCTTCAATGCTTGAGAGAATGTTCTTAGTAAATGCTCAAGTAGGTATCTTGTTTGTCTTCAAACAATATATTAAAGACCTTGGCACATTCCAAGAAGGATGTCCCATATCTTGAAAGTACACTTCACAACCAATGGGAAGTGACTGTTGTACTGTTACTGCACTGTAGCGTGTACAGTTGCAGGCAGTCACTTTTCTGCCACAACTTTTGACAGCTGTAGAGTTGACATATACTTTCGTCTGTGAGTCTGTCCAAGGATCAGGTCCTTCAACTGGTCCTTGTATGTTTAACAGTGCATTGTCTAGAATTCCTTGAGTTAGAGCTCACTGGTTATGCTGTCTACATATCAGGTCATTTATCTGGTTCTTCATATAAAAGTTTGTTAGATCATCAAAACAGAATACAGCCCATCAATTTCCCCTTTTTTGATGATGACAAAATTTTATAATTGGGGAGCAGTTATATGTACGAACATCAGCTGATACGCAACAGAGAAGCGACCTGGTTCCTAAAGAGTTCCCCCTGTCGATGTGCTTCCCCCTTAATCCTTGCTATCGTTTTCAAAATTGTCCCAGTTATCCCCCAATTATCCCCTAAACTTCCCCCTTTTGACATCATAAAAAGGCATAATCAGGAAGAAAGCATAAAGAAGTCCAACAAAGCTAACTCATGCCACGTATGTGCACACAACATGATAGAAAACAGAATAACAAGGCAGAAAAGCATTAATGAGAACATAAAAGGACTGATTTCATTGATTAAAAGCTTGAAAACATAAAGAAGTCGTTGCTTGGAAGAGCAAAGAACTTCATTTGGATTTTTCAACAGGAGCGGCTAGGTGGTATCCAATCCCAATCACAAAAAAAAAACAAGCACAAATACTGTTAACCACATCATATTAAAGGGAGACAAGGGAAGACAGAGCCTAGGGGGCACTAGAGGAGGAGGCAGTGAGAGTGCGAAGGACCAGGTCCATGCGAGCATTGGCAGAGGAATGTTCCTTGAGCCGTTTTTCCTTCAGGTTCTCAACTTGTTGCTTCATCTTAGCATTCTCTTTAGTCAAGCGGGCTACTTCTTCATTGGAGGAGCTACTAGCACCAAGTCCCCTATCAGCTTGACTTGACACCTCCAGAATTGCAATTTGAGCCTTCAACCTCTTGATTGTATCATTTGCAACATTAAGCGTATTGATCAACTGAGAGATGGTAGACGTTCTTCCCCCAGCCTTCTCAAGGCACTCACATTCCTCAAGGGTTGTCTTTGAGAAGCTTTTCTTGCGAGTCCCTAACCGAGTATTGTTGAGTGGAACCTTGTAATGCTCAAAGACTTGAGTAAGCAGAAAGCCATAGGGGGGGCCATGATTTCCATCCTTGACTGAGACAACCTTATCCATGTTATTGATCATGAGAGCAGGAAGGTTGATAGGCTTGAAGTCGTCAAGGGCTTCCATTAAGATCAAGTTAGCTCTGGAAGCAACAGAGCGCCTTTCAGCACGGGGAAGAAGGACCTTGTTTACCAGCTCAAAGAGAAGATGATAAAGAGGTAACATGGCCTTCTTGTGAACCTGTTCCCCCTGCTGGATTGTTCCTGGATTAACTATAGTCCGTCTAAAATCTCCCCTACAGGCATACTTCTCAGGATCCACTGAGGAGAGTCCTCTTGATGGAACATTCAGAATTGACCCCAAGTCATCATCATCAAAGACAATGTCAACACCCCACCAACACACAGACATGATTCTCAGCAGGAGTAAAAAGATTTGCATAGAACTCCTGCACAGCCTCCTCATACACCTTAGGCCCACTCACATTAAATAGATGTTCCCATTTTTGGAATTCAACCATGGCCATGAGTTGACTCATTCCAGCCATGTCAAGAATCTCAGGATCAAAAGTGCGACCCCACAACACGCTTTGATTGCGAACATTCTCCTGCCACTTCCCACTGTTTCTAGGTATAGTCTTCATAGAACCAGGTACTTTCACAGTTTCTATCTCTCTTTTTCGTTTACCCGTCACCTTCACAGATTTCCCTTTGGCACTAGTTGCAGACACAGTTTTCTTTTCACTTGCTTCTCCAACTTCCTTTCTCCTAGACTTCTCATCAGCTTTTGGGGGTGACAGAGTCTTTTTCTTCTCTCCTTTACCAGACCCAGACTTCTTCCTCCCTATTAAGGAACTAGGTTCCTTGACAGTTTCCTCTTCTATGTCAACAACCGAAATAGCTTTATCCACCACCACCTGACCATCCTTCACCAACCTCCTCTTTTTCTGCTTACTTTTCTCAAGATCCAAATCAATGGCCTCCTTCTTCTGCAACCTGGTAGATGGACACTTTCTAGAGGTTTTTGGAGTACTTGCACTCTGACGGAGTTTGAAGCGAGCACTCAGAACCATGTCGTCCTCATCATCTTCATTCATGGGCTCAGTAAGTGGAGGGATGG
This sequence comes from Nicotiana undulata, assembly GCA_005239495.1. Lineage (NCBI taxonomy): Eukaryota > Viridiplantae > Streptophyta > Magnoliopsida > Solanales > Solanaceae > Nicotiana > Nicotiana undulata. Next base: position 33,303 of record MDKH01038362.1, read on the forward strand.
ACTCAAGAGGAAGAGTATAGAAGATTTGTTCTTGAGGGGACTTAGGAAGAGGATAACCAGGTTCCTCACTGGGTTTGTCAGTCATAGACTCATGTCGAGGAGACTCAAAGAGGATCATGGTTCCCTCATCCTCTAAGAAGGATGACGTTGCTCCCTGAGTTTCAGGAAGGGAAGATGTGCCTTCAGAGGGGGGATTCTCAGAGGCAATGGCCATGATATTTTCGGCCGCCTCTTTTTCTGGAGACTCCATGGGAGTCGAGGAAGGGAGAAACAAGGAGTTGATGTACTGGTCAGGGTCGTCCTATGAAGCTTCAGAGACTGGAAAAGCTTCATCGGTTAAGGGTTCAGTTGGTGGTACAGATGAGGAAGGAGATAAAATAGTGGTTTCATCAGTTGGGGTTTTTTGTGGGGAATAAGCAAGGGGGCTTCTGGGACTGGAGGTCCCTTGGGTGTTTCTGAGACATGTAGGGGTGAAGAGGGAGTAGGAGTGGAGATGATGACCTCTTGAGGAGATGGTGCCTGACCCTCCACTGAGACAGTGTTGAGGTCAGTGGTGAGAGAGGGAGAGGGTTCGTTTGAGGATGCCATTGTTGACAGGCTAGAGAAACTCTTCAGAGAGAGAGAGTGTCCCTCTTTTTTTTAGTAAGAGACATAGTAAGTGAGTGTGTGGGTGCTGATAGGTTAGAGACGAAGAGTATTTATAGGTGAGTGGAGTAATGAGGGGGAAGAGAAACCGGTTCAACTGGCGATAGGCAGTTTTGGGAAAAGGGAAATGTGCAGGAGGAGTTGAAAGGGTGGAGTGATAGACGTGTTTTTCTGAAAAGGTGGAGGATGTGGCAGCAGTAGTTAATGCAGTTTTCTTTTTTTGAAAAGGGAGAGAATACACATAACTACTAACCTGGGCATAGGGACCAGGTCCCGTACCTATTTTTGTAAAAGAATTTGCTCAGTCTTCTTTTGTTCTACAATGCCACTCCTTTAAATTTTGTAGTCATCATGCGTGTCTACCTGCAACAGTATTGATGTGAGTTATACTTCATCAGAAAACACTTTAGCTATCTGTACCTAAGTTGTGACATTCATAGCCAAGAGAGGGAACTGGGTCCCTAATTTGGTCTCAGCAAGCCCAGTGCCATTATGGTTTTCTCAAAATGTTCTCTACCTAGTGCCTTGGTGAAAATATCTGCAATCTGATTTTCAGTGCAACAGAACCTCATGCAGATGTGCCCCTTTTCAACATTGTCTCTAAGGAAGTGATATCTTACGTCAATGTGCTTAGTCCTCTTGTGTTGAACCGGGTTCTTTGCCATGTTGAGCGCACTGGTGTTATCACATAAAAGTGGAATGTTGTCAATGTATACTCCAAAGTCCTCCAGTTGTTGTTTGATCCACAATAGCTGAGCACAACAAGATGCAGATGCAACATATTCTGCTTCAGCTGTGGACAAGGCCACTGAGTTCTGCTTCCTTGTTCCCCAAGAGATTAGGCAAGATTCAAGGAAATGAGCCATCCCTGAAGTACTCTTCATGTCCACCAGATAGCCTGCATAGTCAGCGTCAGCATAACCAACAAGATTGAAATTGTCACATGAGGGATAGTATAGGACCAGGTCATGTGTGCCTTTGAGATAGCGTAGGATCCTTTTGGCAGATTTTAGGTGCGACTCCTTAGGATTGGACTGAAACCTTGCACACAATCCCACACTGAACACAATGTCTGGCCTACTTGCAGTAAGATAGAGTATAGAGCCAATGATTCCCCTGTACATTGTTTGGTTTACAGGAATGCCAGACTCATCCATGTCAAGTTTGGTAGCCACTGCAATAGGTGTGTCAATCACCTTTGAATCTTCCATATCAAACCTCTTGAGCAGCTCCTTGATGTATTTCTGCTGACTAATGCATGTTCCTTTTGTGGATTGTTTCACTTGAAGACCCAAGAAGAAGTTCAACTCCCTCATCATGCTCATATCAAACTCACTGCCCATAAGCATTGCAAACTCCTTACACAGTGAGTCTGTTGTAGCCCCAAAAATGATATAAGCCACATACACCTGGACGATAAGAAGGTTCCTTCCCCGTTTCTTTAAAAATAGGGTGTTGTCAATCTTTCCTCGAGTGAATCCATTATCTAGTAGAAACTTGGATAGCCTTTCATACCAAGCTCTGGGAGCTTGCTTCAAACCATACAGGGCTTTGTCCAATTTGAAAACATACTCTGGGGGAGCATGGCTTTCAAACCCAGGGGGGTTGCTTGACATATACTTCTTCCTTGAGATATCCATTCAGGAATGCACTTTTCACATCTATTTGAAATAAGGTAAATTCCATATGAGATGCAAAAGCAATGAGAATTCGAATGGCTTCCATACGAGCAACAAGAGAAAACATTTCATCATAATCAATTCCTTCCTCTTGATTGTAGCCCTGAACTACAAGCCTTGCTTTATTTCTAGTAGTTTTTCCATTCTCATCCAGCTTGTTCCTGAATACCCACCCAGTCCCTATGATGGTTCTATCTGAGGGTCGAGGTACCAGATGCCATACTTTGTTTCTCTCAAACTGATGAATCTCCTCTTGCATAGCAATGATCCAATCTGGATCCTTCAGAGCTTCTTTGATGTTTTTGGGTTCTATTTGGGATAGAAAGGCTAAGAAGGCTAGGGAATTTCTGGTTTTTGATCTGGTTTGAACTCCAGAGTCAAGAGGAGTGATTATGTTATCAAGAGGATGAGAGCTTTTATGTTCCCAATTTGGGACTTGAATTTGATTGGAGGAATAACTTGGTGAATTAGAGGGGTTTCTCTGCGCTTCTTGTTCTGCTACCTGGGGGGTACCTTCCACAACGTCTCCAACTCTTTCTTCAGCTTCTATAGGAGAGATTGGGGTACCTGGTTCCTCTTGTGGACTAGAGGAAGAGGATGCATTGTCTTCACTCATCTCCTTAGCTTGACTCATCATGTCAGCCTTGCCATTTAAGACGTCAGAAATCTCTCCAGGAACCAAGAGTGGTTCATTGTCTTGATCATCACCATTTTCTTCTCTGTTTGAGGAAGGAGTATCATTAAAGAGTACATGAACTCTCTCTTCTACGCATTGGGTTCTTTTGGTGTACACTTTCTAAGCTTTGCTTTGAGAGGAATATCCCAAAAAGATTCCCTCATCACTCTTGGCATCGAACTTTCCTAGTTGATCCTTTCCATTGTTTAGCACATAGCACTTGCAACCAAAGGCTCTCAGATGTGTTATTTTTGGATTTCTTCCATTGAGTAGTTCATAAGGGGTCTTGTTCAGGAAGGACCTGATCATGCACCTGTTAACCAAGTAGCAAGCAGTGTTGATTGCTTCTGCCCAAAAGTTCTTAGCAATCCCACTATCGATTAGCATTGTTCGAGCCATGTCTTCCGGAGTCCTGTTCTTCCTTTCCACCACCTTATTTTGCTGAGGAGTCCTAGGTGCTGAGAAGTTGTGTGTGAATCCATTTTCAGTGCAAAACTCATCAAATGTTGCATTATCAAATTCAGTTGCATGGTCGGATCTGATGCAAGCTACCTTTAAGTCCATCTTCACTTGGATTTTCTTTACAAAATCCACAAATACTTCAAACGTCTCATCTTTTGTTCTAAGAAATAATGTCCAAGTGAATCTTGAGTAGTCATCCACAATCACAAAAATGTATTTCTTTCCACCTCTGCTTGGAATTCTCATGGGACCACACAAATCCATGTGAAGTAGTTCAAGAGGTATGGATGTGCTAACATCTTTCTTAGGCTTAAAAGATGATCTCACATGTATTCCTTTGGCGCACGCATCACAGACTCTGTGCTCTTTGAACTTGGAGTTTGGCAGACCATGAACCAGGTCCTTCTTTATCAGCTTGTTCAGGAGGGAAAAGCTGGCATGACCCAACCTTCTATGCCAAAGCTCTGCATCATCATCAACTGCTTTCAAGCAGTTCACTTCACCAGCTGCCAATGATTCAAAATCAGCAACATAGATGTTCTTGTGTCTCTTGGCTAATAGCACCACTTCTCCAGTTATTAGGCTAGTAACAGTGCACACTTTGGACAAGAACTCCACTTTGTTTCCTTTATCACAAATTTGAGAAACACTCAATAAGCTATATTTCAAGCCATCCACATAGTACACATTTTCAATTGAGTGCTCCAGAGACTTTCCAACTCTTCCAACACCAAGGATGTATCCCTTCTTTCCATTCCCAAAGGATACATCCCCTCCCTGCAGGGCTTTCAATGAGAGAAAATCCATAGTATTTCCAGTCATATGCTTTGAGCATCCGCTGTCCATGATCCATTGTAGTCCGGTTCCTCTCACTGATCCCTGCACAATTAAGTCAATGGTTAGATTTAGGAACCCAAACAAGTTTGGGCCCCTTGTAGTTAGGAAAAGGATGAATAATGACTCTTCTAGTCCATGCCGGCAGGAATTGATATTTCTTGCTGGGACCTGGTCCCTGCTTTGTATTCCTCTTGCCTGCAAACATCTTGTTTTTCTGGACTAATTGATCCCTGGCTGGGCAACTTTCCTCGAAGTGCCGTTGTTCCCACAATGGGTACAGAGCCAATTATCTAGGATTGTGACATATTTGTTGGGTGGGTTGTAGGGAGTTTTCTCCTTTTGAAACTCGATCCCCTTCCTGTTTCCACAGTTGTTAAAGTACACGGCAGTGACAACATCTGTGGACCGTCCAGTTCAGTGATTTTTTAAGATCAGATTTTATTTTGCTCACTTCAGCTTGCAAGTCCCTATTTTTCTCAACCTCACTGCACAAACTTGTTTTGGCCTCATTCAGTTCTTTTTCAAGCTTGATATATTTTTCACTGGCTATTTCCTTTCCTTTATCCACACTAGAGGAACCATGTTCTAGTCTAAGTCCCTGAATGGTTTCCTCTAAGTCTGTGATTAATACAAGAAGGTCATCTCTTTCATGCTCAACAGCATCAATCCTCACACTCAGGCTAACCTTTTCATTGCTTATATTTTCCACTGTTTCTTTCAAATCTACCACCACTACAGTTAGATCATCTCTCTCATTTTCTACCTTTCTTGTTTTTTCTTCTATCACTTTCTTTTCTTTTTCAAGATTTTTTATGGTATCCTTAAGGTCTACAACCACCACCATTAGGTCATCTCTCTCATTCTCAACACTGTTGATTTTACACATTAGAGACTCTTTCTCTCTTTCAAGGTTTCCTATAGTTTCTTTCAAGTCAACCACACACACAACTAGATCATCTCTAGTTTGTTCCACTTCTCCTAGTTCTATGGTCAATGAATCCTTATCTTCAACTAAGCTGTAATAAGTATCAATGAGAACATTTGACAATGACATTAATTTTTTAGGAGAATAGGACTTCAGATATCTCTGAACATCCCTGAAGTTTACCTCATATGTGTCATCTTCTTCTTCATCAGATTGAGCCATAAGAGCAAACAGTGAGTCATACTCCTTAGCCTTGTTCTCAACTGCCATCATAGAGCGATTTTCTGCTTCAGGTTCCTCTTCTAATTCGCTTGATGAATCTCCCCAAGCAGCAAGAGCCTGCTTCACAACATTATCAGTTGCATTGTTTCTGCTGAATCTTTTGTTAGGGACCTGGTTCCTCTTCACAGCTTTGTCAGTGTTGTGCTTGTAGGTGTCTTGCTTCAGGAACGGGCAATCTTTTATGAAGTGTCCGGGCTTACCACATTTATGACATAAGTCATAGTTTCTAGGCTTGCTTGAGCTGCCTCTTCTTGGTATTCCCCCGTTCCTTCGAACCATCTTTTGAAATCTCTTGGCGAGATAAGCCATGTCATTGTCCTCTTCGCTTGACTCAAGATTTTCCACTTGTAGAACCAGGTTCTTCTCTTTCTTTGGTTCTCTTCTTTCACTGTCCTTTTTCCTTTTCATCTCATATGTTTTTAAGTTTCCTATCAACTCATCCATTATTAAAGCCTGCAAGTCCTTTGCTTCAGTGATAGCATTGACTTTGCTTTCCCAGGAGCTAGGCAGAACACTCAAGATTTTTCGCACTAGCTTGTTCCTAGGAATGACTTCTCCTAGAGAGTGAAGCTCATTGATAATGGAGGTGAATCTAGTATGCATATCCTGTATGGATTCATCGTCCTTTATCCTGAACAGCTCGTACTCAGTAGTGAGCATATCGATTTTGGACTGCTTCACTTGTGTCGTTCCTTCATGAGCTGTCTGCAAGGCTTCCCAAATCTCTTTGGCTGATTGACATGCAGATATCCTATTGTACTCATCGGGTCATATACGACACACTAGAATTTTCTTTGCACGAAAATTCTTTTCCACTGCTTTCTTGTCAGCATCGGTGTAGTCCTTCCTGGTTTTTGACACCAGAAGACCATCCTCTCCAACCTTGTGCATAGGAACATGAGGACCATCACAGATGATGTCCCATAACTCAGAATATTCAGCCATTATGAAGTCATGCATACGGGTCTTCCACCACCCATAGTACTGACCGTTGAATCTAGGAGGTCGATATGTTGATTGTCCTTCTTCGAAGTTTGGTGGAGAAGCCATTACAGATCCTTTCTGGGTATTAATCATTTAGAAAGAGCATGCTCTGATACCAATTAATAGTTTCTATGAGTCCACCAAACAGTAGAGTTACCAGGTCCTCTACTAGTTTCCACAGAGATATACCAAGAAAGCAAGTAAAGAGACAGGGGATTTTTACGTGGAAAATCGCACTCAAGGGGACAAAAACCACGACCTACACTTGTAGGATTTCAACTTCACTAACTTGTAATCTAAACTATTGCAATCCATTTTGTAATGTACTTCATACAAAGACTTCAACACACTAACTTGTAGTCACTATTACAAGCCACTTTTTTACTATCTAGTTACAAATACTTTTGATTATGACTGACGAGTCACTACAGCAATATGAGAAGTTTAAGAAAAGGGATTCCTACAAGTTGCTTCTACAAAAGAAAGTAGGATACAATGAAGAACAAAATTCAAGATTACAGCTCAACTAAAAGACCCTAACGACACAATGTGAAACTGGTCCGTCTTAGTGAAATTGTCTTCTTGCTCTTGAAACACTTAAGTCTTCAATGCTTGAGAGAACGTTCTTAGTAAATTCTCAAGTAGGTATCTTGTTTGTCTTCAAACAAGATATTAAAGACCTTGGCACATTCCAAGAAGGATGTCCCATATCTTGAAAGTACACTTCACAACTAATGGGAAGTGACTGATGCACTGTTACTGCACTGTAGCGTGTACAGTTGTAGGCAGTCACTTTTCTCCCACAACTTTATACAGCTGTAGAGTTTACCTATACTTTCGTCTGTGATTCTTTCCAAGGATCATGTCCTTCAACTGGTCCTTGTATGTTTAACAGTGCATTGTCCAGAATTCCTTGAGTTAGAGCTCACTGGTTATGTTGTCTACATATCAGGTCATTTATCTGGTTCTTCATATAAAAGTTTGTTAGATCATCAAAACAGAATACAGCCCATCAAGTACAGTGGTTGACAAGCTTCTAAACTATATGGTTCGTGCTAAGGTTTACCTGTATAGAGCTCTACCTTTGGGGTCATTGTGCATCAATAAGGATAAGAGTTACCCTAAGGAATAACGAAAAGTATATGAATAGAAGGGGTAGCTCAGTAGTGTTGAGTTAGCATAGTAAAAGAAGAAATTGGCCGCTGGTGTTTGTGACAAGCCTACCAAGAGGGTGAATAGCCAATGCAACATCAACTATTTGACTCAGTTCTCATAATGCTTTTGAAAGAGTTTGATTCTCGAACTTTCCATTTTGCGTGGCGCTTAGGGTTTGAACGATTGTGTCAGGTCACCATGACAATGTAAGAACATGCCATCAGGTTTGATAAGTTAGCCTGTCATACTCCTACTTTGGTTCATATAGCCAGCGAGTCCCCAGACTCATTAAAGGACTCAATTATGATTGTAAAATTTTGTGCGACTCAGGGCAAGTTGATACTTTATTTCGGCTAGTGGTAGAAACTGTCCTAGACTTGGGAGAGTCATATTTCATCAGAGCACTCAGGCGACGTGCCCCACTGCAGTTACAATTCAATCTACATAACCAGCTAGGAAAAAAGGGTCAGATTGTCGAAGGTGGAGGTCAGATTCCTAGAGGTGGAGACCCAGCCTGTTGATATATTTTCTATAGTATGGCTGAGGTCGTTATATCAAATGGTGCCATTACAAAAAAAAAAAAAAAAAAAAATCTTTAATTATTATAAAGTGATGATTTCCTGAACTTGATACGGTTATGCGTATCTAATAAAATTCTTCTAATATGCTCCACTCATGGGTGAGATTCGTAACTATGAAATCTACTTGTGTGAACACTAGTATTGAGAAATTTTATGGAGATAGCTATGTTTATCATTACGTGTTGTAATTTTGTTTAACGGAAAATATTTAAAGGAAGAAAATGGAATATTTAGATTGGCACGTTATGCATATTACTTGTGATTCAGAATTGAGGGCGAGATCCTCGAATTTTAATATGATTTGATATGTTTATATCGGGCTACGAGCCACGGTGGAAGTTATGCAAGGACGAGATCTTTATGATGAAAAATTCTTGTGTTTAAATTCCCCCTTGTGAAATTAAAATTTGTACTATATTACTAATAGAGAGTCATGCCTGTTAGGTTTATTCGAAATTTTTTGTATAAAAATTATATGTGCATAATTTGCTAAATTCGTTCTATAATTATTGAGCTTTAACCTACAAGGTAGGTGCCCGCCCATGTGGCATTAAGTGAGACACGTTAATTCGGGTAGATAATTATGAGGTCTTCATGTATCGCATCTCGTTATCAGCATTGTGAAGGGTTGAAAGGGGGTTATTGTTACGTGAAGTTAATTGGAAATTCTATAATTGACTATGAACAACTATTAAGGAAATAGAGGCAGTCAAGAACTGGCCTAGACCCACTACAGCCACGAAAATTGGGAGTTTCTTGGGTTTGGTAGGTTACTACCATCGTTTTGTGGAGGGGTTTTCATCTATATAAGCCACTATGACTAAATTGACTCAGAAAGGTGCCCCATTCAAATGGTCATACGAGTGTGACGCGAGCTTTCAGAAACTCAAGACAGCCTTGACTTCAGCACTGATGTTGGTGTTACCATCAGGTTCAGGTTCTTTCACGGTGTATTGTGATGCTTCCCGAGTTGGACTTGGCGCAATATTAATGCAAGATGTCAAGGTGATTGCATATGCATCTCGACAATTGAAAGTCCATGAGAAGAATTATCTGGTTCATGAATTATAGTTGGCAGCCATTGTTCATGCATTACAGATTTGGAGGCACTAACTTTATGGCTTGTTGTGTGAGGTTTTCACCGACCATCGCAGTATACAGTATTTATTCAAGCAAAAGGATATTAATTTGAGGCAGCGGAGATGGTTAGAGTTATTGAAGGATTATTATGTTACCATATTGTATCATCTAGGGAAGGCCAACGTGGTGGCCGATGCATTGAGTAGAAAAGCAGTGAGTATGGGCAGCCTTGCGTATATTCCAGTCGGTGAGAGACCGTTAGCTTCAAACATTCAGACTTTGGCTAATCAGTTCGTGAGGTTGGATATTTCTCCCAGCAGTGTTCTAGCATGTAAAGTCGCTCGGTCTTCTTTGATTGAGCATATCAGAGATCGACAGGATGATGACCCGCATTTGATGGTCCTTAGGGATACAGTTCGGCGCGATGGTGCCAAGCAGGTTACAATTGAAGATGATGGTGTATTGAGGATGCAGGGCCGTATATTTGTGCCTAATGTTGATGGCCTTCGTGAGTTGATTCTTGAGAAGGCTCACAGTTCTAAGTATTCTATTCACCCAGGTGCAGCCAAAATGTACCAAGACTTGAAGCAGCATTATTGGTGGATAAGGATGAAAAAGGACATTGTTGCGTATGTGGCTCATTGCTTAAATTGTCAACAAGTAAAATATGAGCATCAGAGACATGGTGGTTTGCTTCAGCAGATAGAGATTCCTGAGTGGAAGTGGGAGCGTATCACTATGGACTTCGTTGTTGGGCTCCCACGGACTCAGAGGAAATTTGACGCAGTTTGGGTTATTGTGGATAGGCTGACTAAATTAGCACATTTCATTCATGTGGAAAGTACTTATACTTCAGAGCAATTGGCTGAGTTATATATTCGGGAGATAGTTCGCCTTCACGGTGTGCCCGTGTCTATCATTTTTGATCGAGGTACGCATTTTACCTCGCACTTTTGGAGGGCAGTTCAGCGTGAGTTGGATACTCGAGTTGAGTTGAGCATAACATTTCACCCTCAGACTGACGGGAAATCCGAGCGTACCATTCATATATTGGAGGATATGCTCCGCGCTTGTGTTATTGACTTTGGAGGTTTGTGGGATCAGTTTTTACCGTTAGCGGAGTTTGCTTATAATAATAGTTATCAGTCGAGTATTCAGATGGCTCCTTATGAGGCGTTATATGGTAGACGGTGCAGATCGCCAGTTGGATGGTTTGAGCCGGGAGAGACTCGGTTACTGGGCACAGATTTAGTTCAGGAGGCCTTAGATAAGGTCAAGATTATTCAGGAGAGACTTCGTGCAGCTCAGTCTAGGCAAAAGAGTTATGATGATCGTAAGGTTCGTGATGAGGCATCCATGGTGGGAGATAGATTATTGCTTCGTGTCTCTCCCATGAAAGGTGTTATGAGGTTTGGAAAGAAGGGAAAGTTGAGCCCTAGGTATATCAGGCCATTTGAGATTCTTGATAGAGTGGAGGAGGTAGCTTATAGACCCGCGTTGCCTCCAGGGTTATCCTCCATTCATCCGATATTCCATGTGTCTATGCTCCGAAAATATCGTGGTGACCCATCCCACGTGTTAGATTTCACCTCTGTCCAATGTGACAAAGATTTGACTTATGAGGGGGAGCCGGTAGCCATTTTAGACCGGCAGGTTCGTCAGTTGAGGTCTAAGAGTTATCCTTCAGTTCGAGTGTAGTGGAAAGGTCATCCCGTTGAGGCAGCTACTTGGGAGTCCGAGTCGGACATGCAGAGTAGATATCCACACTTGGTTGCCAATTCAGGTAATTTTCTATGTCCGTTTGAGGACGAACGTTTGTTTTAGACGTGGAGATTGTGATGACCCAAGGGGTCATTTTATGAATTTAGACTCCGTTCTAGGATTATTAGCCATAAAAATATTAATTTTAACTACCTCAATTTGCGTGCGCAGTCCGGACGTGAAACCGGAAAGCTTTTATGTGAAAATATAAGAAATAATAATATTTAAAGTTAAAGTTTGGCTTTAGTCGACTTTGGTCAATATTTTGAGTAATCGAACCTGTATCCGTGTTCCGACAATCCCGGGAGGTCCGCAGTAAAATATGGGACATGGGCGTATGCCTGGAATCGAATTCCGAGGTCCCAAGCCTTAGAAATCAATTTTTGAAAGAAATTATTTTGCTGAATTATTAATGAAATAAAGAAAAGAATCAACGTTTGAAACCATTGGTATCGGGCCCGTATTTTGGTTCCAGAGTTCGGTACAGATTTGTTATAGTATTTGAATACTATCTGTGAAATTTGGTGAGAATCGCAGTTTATTTGACGTGATTCGGACGTCCGGTTGAGAAGTAGTGAAAGTTAAGTGTTCTTGAGAAAAATGATGAGTTTTGAGGTTAAATTCGTAGTTTTACATATTATTTTCATGATTTTATCGCACGAGCAAGTCCGTATGATGTTTTTAGACTTGCGTGCATTAGGGCTGTTCATTTGGATCGGATATCCGAAATCCGAACCGATCCATTCAATTTCGGATTTCGGATTTCGGATTGGACCGGATTTCGGATTGTGTTTATAAAAATTTCGGATTTCGGATCGGATTCGGATTGGTATATTTTAATCCGATCCGATCCGAAATCCGAAATTATTAGGCAATGTATAAATACTACACTTTAATTTCGGATAGTCAGTACTTTCTTTACATCTTCCTCCAAGTTATTACCTTTACAATTGCTAGAGTTAGCTATATTGGCACCATAGTACTCTCATAATTGTATAAACATGAATTTTTCTTAATGCATTGCCTCTTTTACAAAGAAAATATACATATTAGTTTACAACATTGAGGCATTTACGATCCGAAATCCGATCCGATCCAAACTTTAAAATCCGAATCCGATCCGATATAATTCGGATCGGATTCGGATTGCATTTTCTAGAATCCGAAATCCGAAATCCGAATCCGAAATGTGCTAAATCCGATCCGTGCACAGCCCTAGCGTGCATGTTTGGTTTAGAGCCCCGAGGGCTCAGGTGAGTTTCGGGATGTTTTTAACTTGTAAAAAAAATATTGATGTCATAATAGTTTCTGGAGCACTGGTGCTCCACGCTTTAAAAAAAAAAATTACAGCAACCATAACCTATTAAAACACCAACTCGGGCAGCAGCTCTTTTCATCATACTTTTCGAACTACCAAGCTCTAGAGACGATTTTTTCCACCCAAGTTCATCCCCAAAGTGTTGGTAATCAATTCTAAACTCTACTTTTTCAATTACCCATTATTTTTCATCACTTTTAAATCAAAAACTAAGAATTTTCATGGTAAAAATTGAGGGTTTGGGTAGAATTAGAGAATTTTGAAAAAATCGAATCTTTACCTCGAATTGAGGTCGGATTTCGAAGCTAATTGTATATTTGGGTTCGTGGGTGAATGGGTAAACGTAATTTGGCCCGAACCTCGAGTTTAGACCAAGCGGGCCCAGGGTCGGGTTTTCACTTTTTTGAGAAAACTTAGGGAAAAATGTGATTTTCAATAAAGTTAGTTCATTTAGCCTTAATTAATGATATTGAGTTAATTATGATTAGA